>CBVK0100529120.1:1514-20634 GCA_900067695.1 Picea abies | reverse complement strand
TCCAAGGGAGGCAACACCTCAAGGGGTGTGATGTGTTGGCTGATGGCCCTCTTCAGGCAGGACGCATGGAAGACATTATGTATTATGTTGCCCTATGGGAGCTCTAGCTCATAACCCACGGCCCCTACCTTCCTGTTGATCCTGTAAGGTCCAAAGAAACGTGGTTGTAACTTCTTTTCTCTGCTTCTTTTAATAGAAGCATGCATGTATGGTTGGAGCCTTATATAGACTAAGTCACCAACCTCAAAAGTACACTCAACTCTATGTTTATCTGCTTGGACCTTATGTTCGTTCTGTGCTCTCTGTAAATGATCCTTCAGCTCTCTGAGGATATCCTGACTCTGTTGCACCCAATCCTATACCATCGAAGCCCTGATGTCACCAAAAGTAACCTCCACGAAAGAGAGTGGATCATAGTTGTACAATTCCCTGAATGGGGTCATGCCTGTGGACATGTGATGGGTGGTGTTGTAGCAGTATTCCCCTAAATGTAGCCATCTGACCCACACCTTATGTTGCCCTGCCACATAATTCCTGAGATAGCCCTCCACCCTTTTGTTGACTATTTCGGTTTTTCCATTTGTCTGAGGATGATAGCTAGTACTAGGGTTCAAGGCCGTACCAACTAGTCTGAATAGCTCATGCTAGAATGTACTCATGAATCTGCTATCCATGTCACTGACAATGGTTTTGGGTAGGCCGTGCAATTTGAAGATCTCCCTGAAAAATAATTTGGCCACCTGTGTTGCACTGAAGTATATAGCTATGGAGAAGAAGTGTGCAAACTTCGTCAACCTATCCACCACTATGAAAATCCAATCTTTCCCTCCTGCTCTCGGTACTCCATGTCTAGGACCATGTGGGCCTCGAGACATGATCTCCTAGTTATCCCTAGATATCGGGGATAACAAGGCCCTTCCATGAGAACCTCTCCCTCACCTGCCTGTATGTCTTACCAATCCCTTGGTGACCTGCCATTAGTGAGTCATGACATTGAAGGCCGATTCAGGAACCAAAAAGATTCGGCCCTTATAATAGATTCGACCATCAATGATCCTGAAGTTATCGTCCTATATTTGCCTGTCCATCACCTGACAAGAGAACAGGTTCTTCGCATATTCCATCACCAAGTGGTCCTTCCAATGAGCAAACACATCTGTCATGGCATAAATGGATGGTCTCTCAGACAATGCATCAGCCACCACGTTGTTCTTCCCTTTGACAAATTCAATGTCAAAGTCATAGGCTTGTATTCTGCTTCCTTTCATTTAAGTCCTTCTGCTCCAACAGGTACTTGAGACTGTTATGATCTGCTTTCACCACAAACCGTGCACCTACCAGGTATTGTCTGAATTTGGCCATAGCGTGCATGATGTTCAACATCTCTTCGTCATAAATGCTGTAAAGTAACTCAGGTCCCCTAAGTTTTCGGCTCTCATAGGCAAGAGGGTGCCTATTCTACATCAGTACGGCCCCAATACCTTCTCCTGAGGTATCACACTCCAAGGTGAAAGGTTGGCCGAAATCTGGTAGGCCTAAGACTGGGCATGTGCTCATCACCTTTTTCATTTTGTCGAATGTAAATTGGGCCTCACTCCATTTGAAAGCTCCTTTCGTGGTCAAATCGGTCAAGGGTGCACAAAGCTGAGAGAACCTCTTGACAAACTTCCTGTAGTAAGTGCATATGCCTAGAAATCCCCTTAATTCTGTAAGGGTTTTAGGTGTAGGCCACTCCATTATATCTTGAATTTTCTCCTGATGTACCTGTACCCCCTTTGCTCCGATGATGTGCCCCAAGTAAAGAACCTCCGTCATTCCAAACTCACATTTGGACTCCTTAGCATACAATGACTGTTCCTCCATGATAGACAAAATTTGATCCACATGCCAAAGGTGTTCCTCCCACGTCTTGCTATAAATGAGCAAGTCATCAAAAAATACCAAGAGATGCTTCCTCAACTGTTTGTTGAAGACATGGTTCATACAAGATTGGAATGTGGTTGGGGCTTTGGTTAACCTAAACGACATCACTAAGAACTCATAGTGACCATAATGACACCTGAAAGCAGTTTTTGAGATGTCCTCCTCCCTCATTTTGATTTGGTGGTAGCCGGAACGTAGGTCAATTTTTGTGAAATAGACAGCTCCATGCAGTTCGTCCAATAGCTCATCAATCCTTGGTATAGTATACCTGTTCTTGATTGTTTTCTTATTCAATGCCCGGAAGTGAATGCACATGTGCATGGTTCCATCCTTTTTCTTGACCAACACCACTGAAGAAGCAAAAGGGTTGGAACTCGGCCTGATGTGCCCCATATCCAAAAGCTCTTTGATTTCCTTCTCTATCTCGTCTTTATACTTCTTCGGATGCCTGTACGGTGTGGTGATGACTGGTTTTGCTCTTGCCTCCAACTCAATGATGTGCTCGAACCCCCTGTCTGGTGGCACCCCTGGTGGGATAGGTCCAAACACTTTGCTATGTTTGTCATTGATTTCCTGGATTTCTGGTGTGTAGTGAACCTTGACCTGCTTGTCCACACGTGCCGAAATTTTGCATTTAGCTACATATCCTATCTCTTCTCTTCTGAAGATGGCCTCCATCCTCTTGGCCGTAACTACCTTGGCTGAGTTCCCTGTCATGTCTCAGAGCACTACCTTTTGTCCACCCTCGTCCGTGAAAGACATCTCCATGGTCTTGTAGTTGGTGGTGATAGGCCCCAATGTACTGAGCCACTGAACTCCAAGGATTATGTTGGTAACTGGAAGGTCCATCACATAGATATCCTGTATCAACTCATGCCTACCCAATGTAAGCTTTATGCCTGGAATGTACCTGTCACAAGGCATGGTGCTCCAACCTGCTACCTCTACCTTGAACTCTTCAAATTCAATTGTGGGTATATGCCTCCTCCGTAACAATGCTGAGTCAATGAAGTTGTGAGAAGCTCCCCCATCAATCAAAACTGCCACCTTTTGCCCCTGCAAGACTCCTCTCATCCTAAAAGTGTTATACTTGGGCACTCCACTGATGGATGCCAAGGTGGCTTTCTCCTCATCCGTATTGTCATGACCTGTGGTCTCCTCCTCTGCTGTCTCTGTGGTGTCTGCCTCCATGTTCTGTATCTGGCTGAAGTCCTCCTCCTCCTCATTGTCTAAAGTTACCTCTATGTAGTGCACTTAGCCACGACCCATGCATTTGTGTGATGGGTTCCATGGCTCTTTGCAAGTGAAGCAAAGTTGCTTCCTCCTCAATTCCCTTCTGGTGTTCTCATCCACCCTACCCCTGTCAACCCCCCTTGGGTCACGTCCTCCTGGGTTCATTGGAGGTCTTTGATCTCTTCCTCCTGTGTTAAGAGGTGGTCTAGGCACAAATTCTGGCTTGGCAATTGGTCCTAAGTCTCTCGTCCTCCAAATAGCATCCTGTAGGTTGGTAGGCTTAAAAGCATTTACCCAACCCTTCAAGGGTTCCATCAACCCTTCAGTGAAGAGCATCATGAGTCTGGTCTGTGATATATCCTGCAACATGACTGCTAGCCTTTGGAATTCTTCAATGTACATCTCTGGTGCTCCTGTCTGTCTGAGCTGTGTGAGCTCCCGGAAATGCAACTCAGGATCCCCTTGATCCAATCTGTCAATGAGTCTCTGAGTGAACTCTGTATATGCCACTATCTGACTGTGGTCTAGTGTGGTCAATCCATGATACCACCAATCATGAGCTTTTCCATCTAGGTACATGGTGGCAAATTTGATGGCTTCCATCTCCCTCATGGGGTTAAGCTGCAGATAAGTATCCAGCTTTATACCCATGCCTGTGTTGTCATCTTGGCCGTACCATCAAAGTAAGGAATCTCCATCTTCCCTGCTCTACGTTCGAACTCATAATTGCTCCTTTGGTTCGGCCTAGGCTTATTTCTGAATTTGAGTTGACAGTATTGATCCAGGGACATCTACCTCTGAATCATCATATCCAAATCATTGTACTCCTTGGTACACCGTGCCATCTGCTCAACAATGTCATCCACCTGTTCATGCTGTGCCTGTTCATCTATGAACGTGGGAAAGTATGGTCTAGGTGTAGCCCTGATACCCATCTGTCCATGTGGAGTGCTCCCTCCATGGCTTCCCTCAGACTGATGATAGGGAACATATTCGGGATTATACCTGGGAGCCTTTTCTGGGTTATACTTGTTTTCATCGTGTGATCCACCAGTCTCTCTGTTTTCATACGTCTCTGGACCTTTCCCCTTGTGAGTCATTTGCATCAATAGCTCGACTATCCTAGTTTGGTTCTCATCCACCTTCCTCAGGTTTTCATCTACCTTCTTCAAGGTCTCAGTGATTTTTGCTTGTCCTCTACGGTTACATCATAGTTCTCCTGCAAGTGGATGACCAATTTACTTTCTGTTTGGTTTATGGATTTATTGAACTCTTGTGCTAAGTAAGCCAAGCCCTGGGGCTCACCGTCATCACCTAAAGCCTCCATCTCGACCTCTGTTTCACTTGCTTGTTTCTTCCTTCGGCCCATATAGATACCACTGTACCTCTGCATGCACTAATCCTCACAGGATGGGAGGATCAGAGCTCTGATACCACTGTAATGTTCCCAAGCCAATTTTTTCGCTTAGGAACACTAACTTACCCCTGACTTACTGTTTCACTGTTGTGTATGCAGGTTGACCACTGATATTTCGGCCTTGGGTTTATTTCAGTTATTCAGTCACAGTTTATTCAAGATGCAGTTCAACACATAATGATCTCAACAATACACAAGATATGGAACCACAAACAAAGATCTGATCTTTTATTATAAGAAAGCAAGCACCTGATACAATATAGAAGTAGATCTGGAATAGCTTCAGATGGCTTCAAGACAAGAATATGAGCTGCTACAAAATGCTCCTGGAAATACAAGATAAGCCTCCCAAAGGCTGAAATGCAAGATGAACGCTCCAATACAAAAACTAGGGTTTGGCCTAACCCTCAAGCTGCTGGTACGTCCTGCTGAAGACTGTGAAGACCAAGGGTTCGACCCTCCTGAAGAAGAAGACTCCCAAATACTCCCAAACTCCACCAAATGATAGATCAGGGCAAGAGTAACCTCCCCCTAAAGTATGAAGCCCCAATACTGATTCCTCCTCCAACTGTTGAAACCCAAAACTGGTACGACCCTCCTGAAACCCTGAATATGGTCAACAATTCGGCCTGGCTGGATGTGGCCTCTGAATCACCTGAAACTCTCTAGGATGATAGATTGGGCAATCACAAACCCTTGAGAGAAGTATAGCCTCCTAGATCTGAGAATCACTGAATCACCAAGACGTCCTCTCTCCTCCAAAACCATCCGAACCTGCAAATAATGATATGGACGTGGTAACTCCTCAAGAAAACCTCCAAACTGATGAGCAAGGCCTTGCAAGCAAAACCCTAATGCTGAAATCTCCCAAAGCTCTCTCAATAAGATGGATCTAACTGTTCCTCAACCAATGGTGCACCCCTGCTGGAAAACCCTAATGGGTACAGCCCTGCTGTCCTCCTGAATAGATGATGAATGTAGAATGGTGTGGGTGGAGTATTTTATCCCTGAGACCAAGCTTGGAGCAAGGTGAGTGGAATCTTTTACCACTGAGTTGTTCTCTAGGGTTTGTAATATTAAAACCCTCAAAACTGTATGCTCAAGAGCATCAACAAGCAAATACCAAACATCCAAGATGAAATGAGAGGTGCGCCCTAGCCTTTCCTTTATACTTCTTTTCTATTTCTCTGTTGAGTTAAGTTAACCCCTAGGGTCAACTCCTAACTCAACCTCCAATGCTCTATTCCTTCATTGAGTTACTTCTTTTACCCTTTTTACCTTTTCTCTAGGTCAACTTTAAAATATAACATTAGTTTGGTTGACTTTTCCCCATGCTCTGTGAGACTATGGTCTAGTAGGGATGCCTAGACCACTAAGTCTTCCCAGACCTCTGCATCAAGAGGTGGGGGACATTACATGTGCAACATACCCTCTACAAAGGCCCCCATAAATGAGACAATACAAACCCTTGTATGTCATGAACCCCATGCCCAAGAGTTTTAATCCCCCATCCATTTCATCTTCTCCACATGACTTAGAGAGGTTTCCACTTAGGATACACTCCTTGACTTAAGGAACGATTCACCCAATAGGTCACTTTGTCAACCTTGCCATACCTAAACTTGGAAAATTGTATATGGTCTTTGAGCACCTGTTTAATTTGATGAGGTAGTTTTTGATGTACATGCTTAGATGGCTTTTATATTAAATGTGATTTTACTTGCCATGATGCTTTGACTTGAGATCCTTGGAGGGCACACTTGTCTGTCTTTGTAGGACTTTGACTGGTGGACGATTTGAGGGAACAAGCCCAGCTTGGGCCTTCATTGGGGCAAGAAGCCCACATGTTGGATACCATGGCCCACACACCGAACGATGATGATAGCCTTTGGAGGCTTGAGAGATACTTTAGAGATCTCTCCTACCCCTTCAATACCCCAACGATTTGCCTTTGGAGGCTAGAATGCTACATCTTGGGGCTTGACGTCTTGTTGGGGGCTAGGGTTTGGAGTGGTGGTGTTGTTGACTTGACACTTGGCACCTTTTGATGGAGAGAAGCCTTGGCTTTATGGAGGAGACCCTAGCGCACAAGGAGGAAGCCTTTGGAGGCCCAACATTTCATCTCCAAGCACAAATGCTTGACCAAAGTGCCAAAACGTCACTCATAAAGGAGATGACGTCATATTTTAGGGATTTTCTAATGTGCAATCTTAAAATTATGTTGTAAAGGGGCAAAGTAAGGGTGGTTGGCCCCCTACTTTATGGTTTACCCTAAAGTTAAGTGGACAAACACTTTTTAGAAGATTTGTATAAATAAGGATCATTTCTTTTTCATTTTATATAACTCTCCCATCTTGGAGAGGATACTTGGCTGAAATTTGCACCCTACTTGGGCAAATTCATTCTCTCTCTCTCTCTTATGCTATGGTTTGTCACTTATCTTGTGGAGTAAAGTGGTGTGCTAGCTCTTGAAGGCTTTTTCTCTTGCTTTGGCGATGAAGTTGTTTGGTAACTAGGGTTTGTCTTTGCATGCTCTTGGTATTGGTAAGAAAAGCTGCACATTGTTAGTTCTTCTTTCTTGTTCCATGGTTGTTATTGGCTATATCCTTGGAGAAATATAAGGGTATATACCCTCCACCAAGTTTTATCATTGTTGTTTGTTGGAAAAGCTATTGCAAAGGTTGCTAGGAGGAATAAAAGGGCTTACATCCTCCTAGATTTTACTTTGTTAGGGTGGGTTATTTGCTAAAGGGAGTAAAAGGGATTACACCCCTTGAGAAGTAGTAGGCCTAACCAAATACAAGAAGACTCTATTACCCATTTGGCAAGACACTAATCATTTATTGCATTGGAATGCGTGATTTTTTGAGATATTGAATTTGTTCAAGTTGGAATCTTTTTTTAGTGTTATAAGCTTGCTTATGCTTATGCCCTAAGGGCGTCCTCTTTAGGCCAAGAAATTTGCTGATGTTATAAGCTTAAAGCTACAGCCATTAGGGCTGCAGAAAACTCTCTCTTTTACTTGTTACACACTTACCAACCATTGAAATTTACTTGTAAACGTCTATTATTGTTCTACTGCTCGTTGTCTATCTTTTGACGGATTACTTGTTGATTTTTGTGGTTGGATTTTGCTGCTGTAGCAATTGTTTGCTACAGCCACTTGGCTGCTATAATAACTTGCTGATAACATTATATAACGGCACTTTAATACCACTGAAGTTTATGCTAAAGTATTGAGAACTAATCTACTTGTTTTATGCTTCATTTCTCAATAAATCTTTGATGCTTTGAGTTGTTAAATCTGCAGTAATTAGCTTTATTCCTTATTGATATATACTCTTGTTTACTTCTGTAGTTTGGGACAGCAACCTTAACTTGCTTGTCCACTTAATCTTTGAGCATGTATACTTCTCTCTTCTTGTGTCTCAGGCAGGTACAACAATCTTCCGCAGGTATTGAAGCGCTTGGGAACCCTTAACCATCTCTGAGACTTGTTCCCAAGCCACTTTCCACTTAATAGTTTGACCTATAGGGGCATTATGTTTGATAAGCTCACTTTCCATCTCATTTCTCCCTAGGGTCACCCGGGTTTCCCCACTTGTGTAGGATTTCTCCTTCACTAAAGTGGGGGGAGGGTTTATCTAAGGTGATAGTGGGTAGACTCTCCCACGGTTATTGCCATCTTGTGGATTGGGTCGGGGTTTGCCCAACCTATAGTTTGTGCGATAATAGGTCCACATACTCCTCCTAAGTGGGCGCTGCCTTGAAGAAAGTGCTTTGGACCTCCCTGTCCATAATCAAAGCCATACACAATCATAAAACCTCCTTAAATGTTGGAGCCCTCCTCTAAACATGTACGTGCTTAAAACCCTTGACATGGTTAACCAATCACTTTGTAGTCTATCCAAGCCAAGCATTCGTCATACTTTCGTATGTTGAGGTGTGAAAGGGGTCTTAAGACATCGTCAAGACTAGCGCTCCAAACATGTAGCCAATGCCTCGGGTAATGTGTGATCTACCCCATAACTGTTTTCTAAAGCCCAGCACTCCAAAAGGTGATATATGCCTCCAGATATGTTGCTTAAGTGACACAAACTATTAAGGATAACCTGCCACTAACTGATTAAAGATATTCAAGTGGATTTATAGCATTTGCCATACAGATCATAAAAACATAAATATATTGAATCTAGAAGTGTTTTTCCAATTTTAAATAGCTTATCTTTCCATGATCATTCTGTTAATGTTCAATGGATCATGGTCAATTCGTCACTAGTGATTCAGATATTATGAAATGATTTAAACTAAAATATAATTATAATGTCTAAGCCTAATCTGAAAATAAACTTATTTTGATCAATCTTCTAAATTTCTCCTCTATACATGTATTACTTGGACTGTGATTTTCTTGACTGAACCCAGATTGAATATGCTTCCAACTGGACGTTGAGTACTGATATTGTATCTGCATAAGCATCATTCTTCTGCTTTTACAATATGATGCAGGTTGTGTTTCGCAAGAGGAAGCTATATGATATTGCATAATACAGGAATGTACTACCGCTTGTTGTTTGCTAAATACCACTTTTGAACCTTTTCTTTTTGCACAGTCAGTATTTTGTTTTCTTTCATGGATAGCAGTACATGAATTGAGTGCGCAGTGCTCCCTGAACAAGGAGTGATAGCCTTCTTATCACGAACATATGTGGCCAGAAGTTTGAATTTTGATAAATATCATAATCTAGTTTATAATGTACAGTCCTTAATTTGCCTACTTTTATCAACAGTCTTATTCTTGCATGCCTACTTACTTGACAATATTACTGTGTAGGGATTTGAGCTTTAATAATATTACAGGAGCAATTCCAGATACAATACAAAATTTGAGCTCTCTGACTTTCTTGTAAGTGGATTGCTGGACAAAACTAACTTTATTCCATCAAATAAATGCTCACAGTTATGTGAACTGCAATGTTTTTCTCTGAAAACTCTATCCACCTATTATATGGCAGGTCACAAGTGAAATCACCTGAAACATAACTTACATTGCAATGATTGCAGATTCCTTGGAAATAACAGCTTATCAGAGTTTCCTTCCCAAAAAAGTGCATCCCTTAAATACATGTAAAATTTCTCTCTCTCTCTCTCTCTCTCTCTCTCTCTCTCTCTCTCTCTCTCAGACACACGCATGTGCGCACCATAACAAACAATCAAATACACATGCACACATTTATTTGTCTGCTTTCATAGATTCTTGGGTAAGATGTGCCTATCCACATAAATATGCATAGGTCAAACTGTATTTCAGATGGATGCATACGTATTTTAGGCAATGTTCCACCGAATTTCGAGGACATGGGAGCGGGGAAACACATCCAACAGATATGTAGAAGCACCCCCATGTTTTAGGGAACGTCATAGGAGACGCCAAAGTCTTCATCATAGGGGACCCCACCTGAAATACTAAAAATTTTAAAGTAGAATATTTGAAACTTGAAATATAAATGATAAATCATTGAAATTTTATAGTCTTATACCTAGCAATGTAACATAATAATTAATAAATTATAAATCACGATTCATAAATCATCTATAGACTAACAGCATTGTGTTTCTCATTATCTTTAGAAAATTGAAAAATTAGAAGATAAGACTGTCTTTTCAAATTTAGAGGTAGAAATTATATTTTCCCAGGTATATTTTTGCTAAAATCATGATAGAGGAGTTCAACAATCAACATCACCAATATCGGGGTACATAGAGGGCTTGGTGCTCTTGATTAAATGTCAATCCCATGCCCTCATACATGACAGAATCTCATTGCAAATGTTGCAATTAGGCCAATCTTAAAATCCTGAAAATTGTTAAGTCTACTGAATTTTGAATAGGATATGAAATTCTAATTTCTCCATATGAAGTCCGATGAGGTTGGAACCACTCTCAAACATCCTGGAACAATTAATTGTAAAGTTAAAAATTTAAGTAAAAGGATATAGAAGGAAAGATAAAGGAGAATGTCAACTTTTACTTTAAGAATTTAATATTAGCAATAATTACAAGGGAGGGGGGCTTGAACACAACGAAATTTGGTAAAAAGGGAGCATGGGAGTGTCTCATTTTTTCAAAGACGTCCCCTAGTGCGTTTTCTTTCATCCCCCTTTTTACCTCTTCAACTCGCATCTTAGTGAGGAAAGTCCCAACCCATGGATGCAACCTTGAGGTAAACCTAGAAGTACCATTGTAACGTTAATACAATTCCCCTCTCACTTTTGGCCGGCTCTCTTAAGGCTTGTTACCCCCACACATCTAGGGGTAACTAAGGAGATTGAGTCTCGAGGCAGATAGGTAGTAGACATGGAACAATTTCTCTAATGAATGTCGGCTCATCAAAGTCTAACCAAAAAGTGACATCAAAAGGGAAAAGTGATTAAGTGATAAAGTGAATGTCTAATTAGACAAAAACGGGGGTCGAAGTGACTTCAATGAATAATAAATCAAAACCTAGGGAAAAGTCACTTAAGCTATGCATGTCAACAAAGAATTAGACGGAGTAGGTATAAAGGGGGTGAATTCGACCTAATTCATCATTATTGACGATTATTGATTTGAGAAACAGGTTCCAGAGGAGAGGAAGTCGACCTTAGTTGTTTTGTGGGTTTCTGGAGGAAACCACCACCATATATTGGTTTCGGTGTTGAGAGACACCCTAGCCATCAGAGGGACCATACAGGTTCTTCATGGAGCTTCAGTTTCCATCTACAACAATAGAAAGACCCAACGCAGGTTAGTGCGCAGTTCTTCCAGTGCAGCGTGGGAGTTTGAGGAGGGTTTTCCAGCATCCAGCGGTCGCTAGGCCCAACCAGACCAGGGGAGACTCTCTTCTGACCCAGTTGAGAGTAGGCCAGGGCGCATTTAGTGAGACAGATCCCACGGATTTCTATCAGGTAAAACACCCAAAACACATCATTTGGCTGAGGAAATGCGTGGGGGGTTTGAGGAGTCCATTCGAGGTTCTGGTAGATCATCAGAGGGTTAGATTTGCAAGCAACACATAAGGGAAGAGTACTAGGCAGCAGGGTGACCATTCTGAGACGGTTTTTAGGCCGATCGGACGAGTATAGTCACCAGGGTGAGTTTTCCAGTTTCCAGCAGCAGTTGTCGTGGGTATTTTTGGTTGCATGCAATAGATCCGGCCACGCATGTAGTGGATCTTTAGTGTTGACCATAGATCCGCCTATCTCTATTGTGCCAGGTATTTTCTTTAGTGTTTTGCATTGTATTCCAGCTAAGGTCACTCTCTATGAGATGTAATTGAGGTTATATACTTTATTTTCCGCATGCTATATTGTAATTCTTGTTATTTTACTTAATAAAGCTATTGAATTGTTCTTGGATCCAAAACAATCACATGCATGGTATAAAACATATAAATATAACGGTTAACCACAAACGCAGCCATAAACCTTTTAAAACGCATCTAGAAACCCCCAGAGTATCAATATTCGAGGGATTTGGGATATTTCAGTGGTATCAGAGCCTTCTTCCTGCCAGCCTATGAAGAAGCATAACTCATGACTCCATGATTCCGGGAATAGGGGAAATTCATTCATCAGGTAGGGGTCACATCGGAGACTAGTACGTACATTACCGCACAGGCCACGGTAGGGACAAAAGAGACTGGAACATAAGGGACTACAACCCCTTCCACATCAGTTTAGGTTCAGAGGTTGAAACATAGTACAAAGACCACATGAGCGTAGAGGCAGAGGACGAGGGAGAGATGGGTCTTGGAGAGGACTGCCCAAAGGGCAGTGGGGGCGGCTCAGAGCCACCTTTTGACAATACTGGGGCCATATTAAATGACCTAGACAGAGGACAACAAGAGATGAGGAATGCCATAGCACAGATAGCACTTAACTTCCAGATCATCCAAAACAGCTTGAGCTTGATTGATGCTAGCATAACAAGAGGCACAGTTGGTCATACAGGACACCAGGGAGGTGGAGCAAGTGGCTTCGATGGAAATGTAGCAGGTACAAGTGGACAAATGACACCCACTCGTACTTACACTTCAATAGGGAGGATACCCAAACCTCTATTCCCATAGTTTCAGACAGGACAGCCGGTGGGACAGCCAGGACAAGGACAACCAGGACAGGGACAACCAAGACAAGGGAAACCAGGACAGGGGCACCTAGGACATGGGTAGACAAGGCCAATATATCTTTTTGCAAAGTACAGACGAGACTACTTGGCACTAGGTCCAGAGTTTCACGCAGACATGAGTCTGATGGACTACTGTTCGATCCGGTATCGAAACATGCCCAGGGAGGCGCAAAGGGGCAACATGCTGCCACAAAACATAGATTTTATCAGGAAAGTCGGGAAATTGACAATCTCCTCTTTCGACAGTTCGGCTAAATGTTTCGCTCAAGCATGGGTGCAGAAGCTTGACACGTATTTCAAGCTCAATCAAATGTTAGAGTCAGAGGCAATCAGTTTCACTACATTGCATTTGGAGGGGGAAGCCCACGAGTGGTGGTACCATGGGCTAGTGACCTTGGGTCACAACCACATCACATTCTACTTGTAGTTCACCGAGCGTTTGATGGAGAGGTTTGACAGGAGGGATCCGAAGCTCCATTTCAGGGATTTGACACAGTTGAGGCAGACCGGATCAGTTGAGGCCTTCATCACATAGTTTCAGCGGAAAGCAGTTGCAGTTTTCAACATATATGAGCATCGGTTGGTGATGCTTTTCATTGAGGCATTGACAGAGCTATTGAGAGGATGTGTTAAGGCTTTTAAGCCTCACACCCTACAGGATGCTATCATGTGCACTAGAGACATGGGGGACTTAGTGCATAAACAAAAGACCTTCACCAAACCCTTTATACCACAGAGAGATAAGGATCAAAGGAATCCTTAAAGGGATTGGAAAGGAAAAACTAAACTGGATGATGAGACCAGGAGGGAGTTGATGAGAAAGAAGCTCTACTTCACTTGCAGAGACTCGTGGGTCCCAAGCCATTGATGCACGGGCAAGGGACAGATCCACTGCATTGACGTGGAGTCTAACAGTGAGGAGGAGGAGGAGATCAGATCAACAACATGCAGTGACTCAGAGGAGGAGCACGCACAGGAGCTGGAGTAGCCTCCAAAGAAACCGCAGCCACAGGTAGAATCATCAGCCAGGGGGAGACAAAACCTCGAAGGATTGCGAAAGAGGGTACCATAGCGACCCTTTCAAGAGTACCCAGGTATAACACTATGAGACTCAAGGGTCTCATACAGGGACATCGCATCACAACATTGGTAGCCGGTGGGGCAATCCATAACTTCATAGATGCATCCTCAGTAGCTCGAAGGGGGTTATGCATTGAAGAGTTTGAGGGGTTTACAGTAGCTGTAGTGGATGGGTATACCATGACATGCTTGGATATGGTTCCAGACCTACAGGTCAATCTAGGCAACTACACAGTGACAGACACATTCTATGTAGTTGACTTATAAGACATAGTTGCAGTATTGGGCGTTCAATGGTTATATTCACTGGGAGAGATTGGATTTAACTACTAGACCTTGACTATGAGTTTTCGGGACACCAATGGGTCGAGGATAGTGTTGAGGGGCATGTCTACAAGAACACCCGGGCAATGTCAGTAAAGAGGATGGAGAGGATCTTATGACATGGTGATGTAGCATATGCTACCGAGTGCCTGAATACCACCAAGAGAGATTCAGATGGCAGTGAGAAGTATCATCCAGAGATCAGGGCACTTCTGAGTCAGTATTAGCCAGTATTTGGACCGATATCACCAGTGAAACCACCAGACAAAGGGTTTGAGCACACTATTGAGCTAGAGGTGGGGGCAACACCAGTGATCACCACACCTTATAGACACCCTAAAATATTCAAGGATGGGATTGAGAAGGCAATCAAGGAATTGATTGCGATGGGGCACATCAGGCCCAACACGGGTCCTTTCGCTTCTTCAATTGTATTGGTACTAAAGAAGGATGGCACACTGAGGATGTGCATAGATTATCAGGCCCTTAATAAGAAGACGATCAAGAACAGGTATCCCATTCCTCGCATAGACGAGTTGATGGACGAGTTACATGGGGCAGTTTTCTTCACCAAAATAGAACTACGCTCAGGTTATCATCAAATCAACATAAGAGAGTAGGACATACAAAAGATATCTTTTCGATGCCATTTTGGGCACTTTGAGTTCTTGGTCATGCCTTTTGGGTTGACCAATGCACCAGCCACATTCCAGTCTTGTATGAATCATATTTTCAGAGGAAAGCTGTGGAAGTAACTTTTGGTATTCTTCGACGACATACTAATATACAACAAGACTTGGGTTGAACATTTGGCACCCTTGGAGGAGGTCCTGAGCATTATGCAGGCTCAGTCATTATATGCCAAGGAATCCAAGTGCAAGTTTGGTATGAGAGAACTCCTGTACTTGGGGCACATCATCAACGAACATGGACTACAGGTACATCAGGAGAAGATCAGGGCCATTCTGGATTGGCCAACACCCACGAACATCACAGAGATGAAGGGATTCTTTGGGTTGTGCAGTTACTACAGTCGGTTCGTAAAGGCGTTTTCACAGTTGGGAGCGCCACTCACCGATTTGACGAAGAAGGATGCTTTTCAGTGGATCGAGGAATCACGTTTCACAACACACCTTCAAGAGAATGAAGGAGGTTATGAGCACATGCCTTGTTCTAGCCCTTCCCGATTTTTCACAGTCTTTTGTTCTAGAGTGTGATGCATCAGGAGTGGGCATTGGAGCAGTTTTGATGCAGGGAGGTCACCCCATTGTTTTTGAGAGCGGGAAGCTCAATGAGTAGGAGAGACTCTATTCTATGTACGACAAGGAAATGCTAGCCATCATTCATGCATTGACAAAGTTCAAACAGTATTTGGTAGGCAACAGATTTATGGTGAAGACGAATCACAACAGTCTAAAGTATTTCCTAGATCAAAAAGACCTCAGTGAGAGGCAACAGAAATGGGTCTCTAAGATCCAAGCATTTGACTTTGACATTGAGTATGTTAAAGGTAAAAGGAATGTCATAGCAGACGCTTTATCCAGGAGGCCAATGGGTTGTTCGATGATGGATATATGCACATACTAGAAGGCACACTTACTAGTAGAGTACTCCAAGAACAGATTTGCCTACGGGGTAATGGATGGGCAGGTGGTGGATGATAGATACTGGGTATTGGATGATGTCATCTTCTATAAGGACCGTATCTACTTAGTTCCAGAATCTACCTTGAAAGAAAAGGTTTTGAAGGCCTGTCACGACTCACCCATAGCCGGACATCAGGGGTACTTTAAGACGTACAGGCAGATCAGGGAGAGATTCTCGTGGAAGGGTCTTGTTATCGCATAGTTTGTAGTTAGGATAAAATACAGAAGAAAAGAGGTCAAACTGGCGTAACTGAACCAATCCCACCCATTGTCACCTCAATGGGAAGGTTCTTTCTATTTAGGGAGGTAAGGCCCAGGGGAGACGTCCTCGGTGACCTGTGGCTTTGAGAAGGCAAAAGGTTTTAGCAAGGCTAAGTGATAATAATCCCCCTCACAAGTCACCACCTGATCAGAAAGTCCGACTTATAGCCAATAAAGATAACCGGAAGTGATAATCAATAAGATCACCCACCTGAAACAAAGCAACAATACAATTGCATGTGCAAGCTTGCTTGCTGGTTAGTACTTCATATAATCAATGACTTTTCTGATAATAAGCAATTGAGCAATAAATATTGTCGAAGTCAATGTTTGTGCAATAGCAATGGTTACAATATCACTTCTCAATAAATGCTAAAGAAACTTGGCATTCAATGTAACAAATCAACACTTCATAAATAATGCCTTAACCAACCATTCAATTGCTTTAAAAGTAAAATGATAGCTGCACAAAGGTGTTTATAGCACAAGAAAGATGACGGTAGCACTAGGGTTAGTAGAGTTAGTCTAGGCTAGGGTTAGTATAGTTAGGGTTTGTTCAAAGGTATTGGAAGTTTGTATGATCAAGTTACTCAACACAAAGGGCTTAGATCAATGCGCTCCTAGGGTATATGGAGTCAAAAGGAGGACGCAAAAGATGAAGGATCAAATGATAATGGTAAAGACTAAGGACAAGAGAGTTAAACCTTGAGGTGTTGCTATGGCAAGGCCTCAAGGATGAAACCCTAGGGGAGAGAGGCTCACTTTGGTGTAGGGGAACTAGGCCTCAGTGCTCTCTCCTCCTTCCTTAGCTCAATGTCAAAACGGCTAGCTCAAAAGATTGCATAAAACTAAGACAAGAAGGTTTGCAAGTAACGTGTTGCTATGGCAAGGCTTTACCAGGCAAACCCTAGGGAAAATCGGCTCACCAAGGTGTAGGGGAAGTAGGCCTTGATGCGTTTTCTCCTTAGCTCAACAAATAAGAAAAACGACTAGCATGGAAGAAGATGGATGGAGTGTTGCTATGGCAAGGCTCAATCCTCTTCAACAAGGGCTAGAAAGAAAGATCTAAGGCAAGGCTCTATCTTACTTCAACAAATAAGATGGCTTGAATCCTTGGTAGGGACATGAGACAAGGACCTTCAATGTGTGCTTGTCACCTAGGGTTTAATTCAACAAATTATAATCATAAATGCAAGAAAAACAATACTACAACCATTCAATTAAGAAGTTTTGCAGAAATTCACTTACATTTAACCAAGAAATCATATAGCAAACCCTAGTTGTAATACCTTCCACCAAGAGAAATTCGAGAATGCCAATAAAAGTCCAAAAATGTCTTCCTTCAACAAGTGCACCTCACAATTTCAGCCAATAGCTTCAAAGATAGCGCAAATTTCATACCTCACTAATGAGTGAGTGAAAGATGATGAAAAAATGAAGGTGAAAACCCTCAATTTATACAGTACAATGACCTAATTTTACTTTTTAGGTCATGAAAAGGCCGACAAGGCCAAAATACTAAAATCATACTATTTTACATTAAATGTTTAAATTAAAACCCTAATCAAGCAATAGAAGGACATCATCCCCTTTCTAGGGTGACGCTAGCCCCTTTGAGGGCAAATGCAACCTCCTGAAGAAAAACGTTAGACCTCCTTGGGCTTCTCCAAGCTGCCCCACGTGCCAAACTGCCCTGTCCATCTGCCAAAACGCTCATGAAGAAAGGATGACGTCATGAACCTCCTGGGTGACGTCCTAGGCCTTCCAAGGCCAACGTTCCACGAAAAAGGGCACAATCCCCCTAGGTCAAGCTCTGCCAGGGTGCCTCTGCAAGAAGTCCTCCTTCTCTCTGGTGCAAACACCTCTGTCTTGTCTGTGCCCCTTGCTGGTGTCTCAACATCCATATGGTGGGCTCTTCAGCCCCATGGAGGTTTGAACTGATCATCTCCCCATGTGTACCTGTCTAACATGGTACCTGTCCATCGGGCATGATCCTGCACATCAACAGCTACACCCTCCATGGGCTCATAAGTCACAAGGATCATAACAATGTCAATCACATGTCATCATCAATATTATTAAACATGTGCATAAAACCCTTACTACCCCAGTTAAAAGCTCAAAGACATTATACAAGCCTGCAATACAAGTCTGGGGAAAGTGACAAGGCGTCCTATTGGGCTAGTGTCCATTGAAAAAGGAAAGTTCCCGGAAAAGACTAAATCTAAGTCATGTAAGTGGGTGATGTGGATAAGGGATGTCCTGACAATGGGCGCAGTGAAAGTAGGGGAATGCAAAGCTTTACCTGTGGGTGCCTTTGTAGAAGGCGAGCTGCACCTGTCCTAGATGCAATTGTTTCCAAGCCCATCCATGCCTTTTATTCTTTATCTTTATTGCTTTTTCTTCAAGAAAATAATCAGGGGACACTGCCCTGGCGTGGTGACCAGTGGTGACAGCGTTACCCACAAGTACTTTCACAGAAATGAGAAGGCTGGCTCGTGATGAGACCCCCTTTCTCTTGAACATGCAACCAAGAGTCACTACCCTGGCGTGGTAACCAACTGCTAGTAGTGTCATATTGCTAGGTACCCATGGACCTAATAGGCTGGCTCATGATGAGACACCCTATCCTTCGACTAAGTCTCGTTTTATTATTTTTATGGGGGTCCCCTTTGTTTCTTGCTGAGAAGCCTTTTACTGCTTTCTCAGGGATCCCTGGGCGAAGCATCTCGAGGTTTTATTTTTAGGCTTTTATCTTTTGCCAACTTGCTTTTACCTTTTGGGTCTGTTGACCGCCTATTCAACTAGGGGGTCAACTCCATGTGCCATGAAGTAATGCATCATCAGATGCTAGTATGTCGAAGACAGTTTGGTTCTACTAGGCAATTTTTGCCTCCAGCACAAATTTTGTAAGCGGGATTACCGCACCCCTGCGTGGGTTAATATTGTAATAAGTCTACATGGAGATCATTTTAGGTCAGTTGCCTTAGGGTTTCTTTATTAGGAGAGTTCCTTTCGCTGAGTGTTTTTTATCCTCAGGAGGTTAATGTGGCCTAACCAGCCGGGT
>CBVK0100529105.1:0-10337 GCA_900067695.1 Picea abies | reverse complement strand
TGGATTTGGTCTTTTCAACCGCCACCAACTCCTAATTCCTTGAATTCCAAATCGACGAACACAAATGGGTGTGAGGATCAATGGTCCCCATTACTTCCATAGTCAATGGTTGTGATCGACTTCAGACTCTGACCTTTGGGAGTCTTTTAGAACTGCTCTCTTTTTCCCTTCCGGAGCACCACTTCTCTGAAATACGTGGATCTCACCCACATGTCCTTCTGGCTCTGATGGTCCATATTAACTCCACTCTTCATGACTTTGTGAAGATCTCCCTTTGCTCTATGCATATATTCTAGAACTCCAACTCCCAGATCTTCTGATCTTTAGCCACTTGTATTCTCCCTAACGACGGATGTTCCCACTTGGCTTCAGGACTTCTGGACTCTGATAATTTCTTAGTCTCCTATGTCCACTTAACACTTTTTTGTTCGAGACTTGGACTATTCTCGTCTCTTGCACTCCTTGCAGAAATCTGCATGTGACAACGCTAATTATTTCGGTCTTATTCTTGGGTCAAACCCTTAAGGTTCTTGGACCTTCTACATCCTTCCAAGGACTTTCTGGTGCCCTCCTAGAAACTCGAAACTCTTCCTCTTGAGCTTGTAATATGAACATACTTTATCTCTGGTGACCTCCTTGCGCTCAGTTAAGCATTCAAAGGGATCCCCCACAACATTTATCTAAGTGTTGGCCTAATGCAGTCCTTGCACAGGTCTTCCTGTTGGCTCCTAAAATCCCTTAGGTTTGCCAAGGAATTTTCTTTAGCTGCTCAATGCACAGTTGCGGAGATTCCTTCCCTCAAAGTGTTTAGTAACTC
Source organism: Picea abies (assembly GCA_900067695.1). Lineage (NCBI taxonomy): Eukaryota > Viridiplantae > Streptophyta > Pinopsida > Pinales > Pinaceae > Picea > Picea abies. Next base: position 9,520 of record CBVK0100529105.1, on the reverse strand, counting down.
TGGGTTTTCCTCAATTTCTTCAACACTTCATAACGTGTTGGTTCTTTTTCACTCTTTCACCTCCTCATTGCCCTCATGGTAGATTTCTTAAGGAGACTCTATGAATCATATCTATATCCCTCCTACCGATAGTCACTTATGGCGACCCTATCTACAGGATTGTGCGAAAGCACGATTTAGCTCTTCCAACCTAACAACATTTAATTGCCTTCATTGCATTTCAATTTCAAAATGAGAGGTATGTCACCTCTCTCCTCCTTGAATGCATGTAAATGTTCTTGATGAGATGGTGCGTGTTGAGGTGGAGTGATGCTCCTGCATCATAATTTTATTTTTCATGTACTAAAGTTCCATAAACTTATTTTCCGCATTATTGTTTTTTGTACCAATTTTATCCATTAAAGAATATCCAATAATAATATCCCCATAATTCATATGAATGGAACAAAAATAAAAATGAAATATATATTTGTCCATGGTGAGCTTGAAATATTTAAAAACTTGAATATTTTTACCCTTAACCTTTTTCCTTTTCATATTCTTTTCCTAAACTTGAAATCTATTAATCAACTGATCATTGATAAAAATTTGTTGGCAACTAGGGTTAATAGAAACAATGACCTTTTCTTTATGAATGCAACCATGAGCTGTAATATATAGTTTCCACATGAAAATAAACCCTTGTTGATTTCTTCATTCTTACACTTTGTATGATACCACTCATCTAAAACCAATTTTTCATATGCTTCATTATAAAGTGCCATCAACTAACAAAATTCAAATGATTTCCACCATATGATAACATCTTTTGTGAAATCATAGTGTAGATGAGATTTCCACTTCTCTTTCCATAGCGAATTTTGGGAATTTATGAATTCTTCAATACTAGGACCATCGTCTTTTTTCGTAAAAATCATCTTGCTTGGAAGAAATATTTAACAAAAAACTATGGTTTTAAAATAACTTACTCTGCCAATCACACGACTTTTTCTGGAAAACCCCTGAAAATTGTTGATTTTAAAATGACAATAACTTGACTTCTTGAACTCCATTGTAGATGATTTTTTTTTTTTGAGATTGGATATTTTTATGAGAGGAATTAAAATACCCAATGTTTTTATACAAATTCTACACAAAAAGTTTCATAAGTGAATCTTAAATGCACTGTCCCCTTTTTTCCCTTGAAAAAATCTACAAAAAGAACCAAAATTTGCTTCCTTACTTTGGCCGAAGAAAGTGACATGATACCAAATGTTATATTCTTCAATAAAACTAAAACACAATATTATAAATAATTCCAATGCATCACACAAAATATTGTACACAAGAAATAGAAAAAACCCTTGAGGTAGGGTAACACCATATATTAATCCTTATAGAAGGATAACACTCCTAAAGCAATGTTTTATACATTTACAATATACTTCAGTATGCTTATTACATTTTTCATTTGTTCCATCTTATATAATACTACGTAAGAAAATTATAGAGAATAGACTTTCTAGTAATCCTTGTCACATTTATTATCCTCACACTACTAAAATATATCTAACTACCATAGTGGGCCTTATTTAATAATATAGTGGATCTAGTCCACGTTATTTTGAATGGCCTCCACTATTATCATTGTTTCCTCTTCGGTTCCCCATTACCTCCCTAAATACACTACATATATGAATTACATAGACCGAAGGGAATGAACAAGAACTCATAATCTCCCTCATGAGTTCGAAATCCAATTTTGGGAATATCAATGTCTTTCATACGTATTTGGTGGTATCCAGAACATAGATCAATTTTGGTAAAGTATTGACTACCTCTCAATTCATCCAAAAGGTAATCAATGATAGGAATGTGGAATTTATCTTTGATGGTAATTTTGTTGAAGGCATGGAGATCAAGGAACATGTGCCATGTGCTTTATTTCTTGAGTACCATAACGACATGAGAGGCTAGTACTAGGACATATAACACCTATCGCTAGAAATTCCTTAACAATTTTTTCAATTTCATTTATTTGGGAAAATGGGTGATGATAAGGGAAAACATTGGGAGAAATATTGCTAGGGACAAGGGGAATGGACTGATCATGGGTGCCACAGGAAGGGCTCATTCCTTGGGGATTGTCAAAAATAGATTGGTTTTTGGATAGGAAAGACCAGATGTTGAGATGAACAATAGGTGAGGGGGTGTCAATTGCTTGAATGGTATGGAGTTGCGCAATAATTCCATCATGACCTTTTTTTAGTATTTTTTCCATTTAGTGGGAAGTAATGATATCGAGGGAATATGTTGTGATTCCTTGGAACTTATATTGTTGTCCATCCTATTGGAATTTCATGGTTAATTCCTTCAAATACATGGTGATGGGGCTTAGTGTGCATAACCATTGAAAACGTACCACAATGTCACCACCTCCCATGTGAATAGTAAAAATATGATATTTAAGGTGGTATTGACCAATTTGTAGGTGCACATTTTCACAATGCTCCCACATTTCATGGAGCCACCATTAGCAATCATGATTTGAAAATTGTTCATTGCAGGAATATAACATATGGATTCTTGGGAAATGTGGTGATGAATAAAATTATGTGTGCTTCCACTTTCATCTATGATAAGGAATTTCCTATCCTTGACGTAACCAATTAACTTAAGGGTTTGGGGAGCATAGATACTACTAGTGAAGGCATTCAATGAGAGAAGCAATTCGACTTCTAGTGGATAAGAGGGTGGTTTATGCTCATCTTTGGAATGGGAAACAATGACATCCTCTTTAGAAACATCCTTAGAAATGGTTATAAAAATATTTTTCTCTTGAAACTTGTGCCCCATAAAATATATTTCATCACGGTTATAGAAAATACCCTTAAGTTGGCATTCAACCATTTCTTCCATAGTTAGTTTATGGACCTTAAGAGAATTGGAAGGAGGGATGGGATTTGTGGGTCAAGAGTGAGGAATAAAGGATGATTTTTTGTTTTGGGAATAGACTACCTATTGTGCTTCCTTGGTGTGGTTAATATCTTCAAGCCAAGTCTGGGGGAAAGCCATTAGGAAATGGGCTCAAATGTCATCCGTTAGTCCACTAATAAATCATTCCTGAAAGAAGGTGTTTTACATGTCGTTTGTTTGGAAAGATAATTTGTCAAAAGGGACGATATATTCATCCAATGTTCCTGAGTGATTAATATTGGTAAAACATCCCAAATGATGTGTGCTAGTTTCAAATTTTTCATAAAGGTTGGAAAAAAATTGGGTCCAAGCAATATACCCTTGGTGTGAATTTTTATGCCATTGCCACCATTTCTAATTTTCAAGATCCAAATAAAGGACATTGATACAAAGTTTGGTCAAATAATTAGTATTTCCATGCAAGGAGAAATAATGTTCCATTTGAGTGACCCATATTGTGGGAAGAAAACCATCAAATTTGAATGAAAGGCAATGGTATTGGAGGAGTAAGCACCTTCTAGTTGTGAAGGTTGTTCAGAGGGGGTAGGGACCCAGAATTGACTCATCTAGTGTTTTATCTTTTTAGAAAAGGATGTGAAGTTATTTTTCACCTCCTTAGAGTGGGAGTCAAATAGAGTAGTGAGGGTATCAAATTTGGAATTGAGGGAAGAAACATTGGGGTTATGGGTGAGGGGTATCACTTCAATTAGTGTGAAGATAGGAATCCAATGGAATATGCCCCAAATAAGGGTGTTGGAAAGGGTGGGTGGGTCCCTGGAAAAAATTATTATAAGTGACGGGTACCACTACAATTAGTATGAAGAGAGGAATCCAGTGGTATAGGTCCCAAATAAGGGTATCAATGGGACGACTACATTATTTTTACTCCCGTAGATTTATACTCAAATTTGAATAATAATGCAGTGACATAATGTCTAGATTTTTAATAGTTTAAATTATGTAGTAATTTTGCAACCTATATGCAAAAGGAAGGGTTGTGCTAAAAAAATTCCCCTCTATTTATGTTTAGTTATGTTTCAGTAGGAAGGGTTAGGGTTTTAAGGGTTCCTACGGGAAATATTTTTCCCTATGCTATAACTCTCGAATATAACGATGAGGTCCAATAGTAGTACTCGACCCAATATCTCAAGGATATATCTAAGGAGGCTCAACTATACTCTTAGTCATACTACACGATTACCTAGGTATGTGGGATTAGTCTTCCTAAGTGTTATTCTCAATTCCACTATAGCATTCAGGTGATCAATATGCTAATCTATAGTTGGTTTCAGGAGTCCTATGGGACTCCAAATATACCCAAGGGTACATGAGTGTGAATGGCCACATGCAAGAGGTGTCTAATACACTACTACTAGAAGGGGTACAAACAAGGGTTATAGAGGTCTCCAACCAGGAAACAAAGAACTACCCAAGATGGCACCTCCAAAGGTCGGTGCGGAGGAGTAAGCACCTTCTAGTTGTGAAGGTTGTTCAGAGGGGGTAGGGACCCAAAATTGACTCATCTAGTGTTTTATCTCTTTAGAAAAGGATGTGAAGTTATTTTTCACCTCCTTAGAGTGGGAGTCAAATCGAGTAGTGAGGGTATCAAATTTGGAATTGAGGGAAGCAACATTGGAATTGATGTTCTTGATGTAAGTCTTGTTCTAGGTGTTGTCATTTTGAAAGGAAAGGATGTGGTTGTCAACTTCTTGGTTGTTGGAGTGGGAAATTTGGAAGGTAAGAAGGAAATAAGTGGGTTGGTGGGTCCACACAAAAGGGGTTATTGGTGACGGGTATCACTTCAATTAATGCGAAGATAGGAATCCAATGGAATATTATGCCCCAAATAAGGGTGTTGGGGAGGGTCGGTGGGTCCATGGAAAAAATTCTTATAAGTGACGGGTACCACTGCAATCAGTATGAAGAGAGGAATCTAGTGGTATAGGTCCTAAATAAGGGTATCAGTGGGATGACTACATTATTTTTACTCCTGCAGATTTATACTCCAATCTGAATAATAATGTAATGACATAATGCCTAAGTTTTTAATAGTTTAAATTATGTAGTAATTTTTCAACCTAGATGCAAAAGGAAGGGTTGTGCTAAAATATTTCTCCTTTGTTTCTGTTTAGTTATGTTTCGGTAGGAAGGGTTAGGGTTTTTAGGGTTCCTACAGGAAATATTTTTCCCTGTGCTATAACTCTCTAATATAACAATGAGGTCCAATAGTAGTACTCGACCCAATATCTCAAGCATATATCTAAGGAGGCTCAACTATACCCTTATTCATACTACACGGTTACCTAGGTACATGGGATTAGTCTTCCCCAGTGTTATTCTCAATTCCACTATAGCATTCAGGTGATCAATATGCTAATCTATAGTTGGTTTCATGAGACCTATGGGACTCCAAATATACCCAAGGGTACATGAGAGTGAATGGCCACATGAAGGAGGTGTCTAATACACTATTACTGGAAGGGGTACCAACATGGGTTATAGAGGTTTCCAACTAGGTGAAACAATGTGTTTCGATTAACCAATGAAACAATCTATATTTCCTTTGTGTAGTCATCCCTAACCACAATTTTAACTATTGAATAGCATATCACTATCCTTTAAAGATGTTGTCAATACATGTTTCTAGATTGAAAAAAATCATCCAAAAATTCTACATAGGAAAGTGCTCGTATACCACTTGTAAGGTACTAGATGGTATTATTGTATAGCAAAAACAAAACTGTTATAACAATTATTAGTGGAAAGAGAAAAATATAGAGAAGAATGAAAAAAATGATTCCATAAATGATACCTTTATTATATTGATAACCAAGTTCACTTTACTCTTCAAGGGGGAAACCTCCAGCATAGCAGAGCTCAAGTACAAAATGATTCTCAAGACAAAGCTTCTTCATGCTTTATACTCCTATTTATACTATTTGAATCTTCCAGAGAACATTCTAGAGGACAATATTTGATTCTCAAGACAAAGCTTCTTCATGCTTTATACTCCTATTTATACTATTTGAATCTTCCAGCGAACATTCTAGAGGACAATATTTATAGAAGGAGAACCTTCTATTAAGTCTTCTTACAGTAGACATGTTCACATTATTACATAAGGATTATTTACTAATGTCAGCCTTTATTATATAAAAAACATATTATTCTATCTACTTGAGGGGTTAGGGAGGTTAGGACCATAACAAACTGTCATCATTCCTACTATATTATATGGATGTTATGTTTAGAGCTACAACATCTCTATAGAATCATGGATAAGGATAGAGAAAACACAAAATGTTTAATAACTTGTAATCTTAAAATTAATGGAAATAGACCTTATCCTATCCTCCTTATAGAAGACATTATTTCCCACATTGAGAGAATGACTGTGACTAGGTACCTAATGTATAAGAACAAGGTAAACAACATGTAAGAAAGGAGGCTTCCTAATATTGCTTCAAACTCTAGTCAAAATAACCTATGACTCAAGTGGTGTTGTCCTAAAGATGCCAAGTCTTGGATAAATAATTGGGGAATAAAGGAAGAGGTCACTTTTCATAATAATGATAATATTAAAAATATTATTACATCTAAATTTATGGAAATATTGTTGTGCAATAAAGAAGTAGAGGATAAAATAAAATCAAGATATTATAAGGAGTTTATCAACCCTAATCTATAAGATAAAAATCATCTCTTTGTTTTGATTAGTGTAAAGATGAAAATCAGCATTGCTAAAATAAAAACAAACTCTCACGAGATCCACAGTGAAACAAGGGAATTGGACAATTCCTAAAACATCATGGGTGGAAAATATTTGTCATGTTTTTCACACTAAGAAGGTTGAAGATAAAAATAACTTTCTTTTAGAATTTCTTGTGTACACCTACATAAGAACACAATTTCAAAATATTTGTTACAACAACGACCTTCCTAGCCTTTTTTTTAATCAAAAATATGGTGGTTTAGGAATGCTTCTCTTAAATAATTTTTAGCAGAGAAATAAAATTGTAAAGAAAACCAACTAATTCCTTACCTTTCTTAAGTTCCAATAGACCAAATTTGGGTTTAGCGGATGTTAACCATCATCATCATAAAATAATATATTAATTGCATAGGTACAAGGGGACACCTAATATGTCGTTAACCAAATAATATTCTTCATACACTAATATTACATCTAGAAAATAGTTTTTACATGCAACAAAATATGTTTACTAGAAAAGATTGAGGGTAGAAATTTTCTTAAGTCCATTTTATTTTATTTTCATGGATGAATGAATAGATAAAATAATGGAGAAATACTTCATTGTATATATTAAATATCTAATGGATGGAAGAACAGGGACATGTGCAACAAATTCTATTTGTCTTCTAAAAATCAAGGACAATACTACACAATCAATGTATGAATCCCTAGTAGAATTGTTATCTAAAATAGATTTATCAAGATATGAAATGGTGGGATTTGGGTCAAAAAAATCTTCATTTATGAGACTTTTATTAAAGGTTGATGACTAATTTTTTTCATGACGTGCCTCATTTGTTATGTATTCACTATGTAATGCATCATGAGGCACTAGCCATAACATATTCTTCAAATTATTTTCCCAAGTTTAATTATATTGATATCTTGGCCAATAAAGTATATTGTTGGTTGGAAAAATATGAAAATATCCACAGATAATTGAAAATGTTGTTGGACTTATTTCAAATTGATAAGTGGTAGGTACTTAAATTTCATCAAATCCAATGGATTTCTAGGGGACAAGTGATTGATAGGATTATCAAAATTATGCCAACATTATTTAGAAACATGATGATAGAAATATTTATGAAATGGAAACAATATTTCAAGTTCAAATTTGTATTCATTTTGTTGTGTATGTTCTAATATAATTAAGTAAGTTAAGTCTATTATTTCAAGAAGAACATAATGATATCACGCCTATTAGTATGCAATTAGATGTGTTGATTTAAATTTTTCGTAGAATATTCTTGCAAGATATATTTGGAGCAAGTTCTGAATATGTTTTATATTTACCAAAGAAATGAGAACATGTAAAATTTTAGTCTATTGATAATATCGATGCTTCATGTGTTCATATGTTAATATTTGAAACTATATGTAACTCACTTGGCTCAGGTACAATGGAAGATTGTATTCACTTGGGTAAAGAATTTGTCCAAAAGTTGATTGATTGTCTCAACGATAGGTTTACAAATTTTCCTGTATTCAATGCGAAAAAATTATTCACTTCTCATTGTTACATAGAGGAAGGGGGTGAAATATACTTTTAGATAAAATGATGGTTGGGATGCCTATGTAAAAAAATCAATATTGAATACTTACCAGTAATTGATACAAAAAAATGTGAAGGAAAAATGGAAAGTTTCACTATTAGTCTGCATTGAGCATATCTAATGAAAAGCATGGTTGGAGCATGAGAACAATGTGGAGGAGAACCTGAGTGGGGTGATTCTTATCCAAATTTAGTGAAATTGTGGGAAAATGTTCTTACTCTTACAACTAGCATTGCTAGTTGTGAAAGTCGATTCTCTAACTTGAATCATCTAAAACATTATGATAGATCTAGACCTTTTCTAGAAATTTTAGACACTTTGGTGTTTTTATATCTCTTACACTACTACATTGGGAATAAATTACGACGAAATATTACAAAGGTTTAAAATTTTGTGGTAATTTTTTTTCTTTTTTTGTCCTAAATTTACTTGTTTTTTTCGTGGTCCAACTGTTAGTCACTCTAGCGACCAACATTCCATGTTGGTCTTTATAGCGGCTAAATTTCATTGTTAAAGAGATCAACCATGAGTTAGTCGCTATAGCGACTAACTTTAGTCATTATAACGACCAACTATGGCACATGTGAGAATCAAACGATCATTGACTTATTGTTTGGTCAATTTGACCAAATTCGTTGGAAGACTGACTAAATCAATCCTATATATATCTCAGTTACGACAAATTTTCTATAGTTGCGACAATCATTTTCTACAGTTGCGGCAATCATTCAGGTGTTCTAATGCAATGGTGTTCTAGTTTTTTATGAAATATTGATTTCAATTCTCTTTCAAGAAGAGAAACATTGAATTGATCAGAGTCTACATAGCTGAGATTTTGATGGTCAGTACTTAAAACTTTTCTGTGTGATTTAGTAATTTGGTGGTATTGAACTATTTTAGTGTTTATTTTCACTGCTTAAATTAGATTTTATGGTTTATTTTAACTCCTTAGAAAGATTTTATGATTTATCTTTCTAAACCTCAAAGGTCTCAGGCTTTATAGCCTTTACATCATAATTTCAAGATCATATAAAAATGGATCTGAAAATAACTAAAAATAATTATAATAAAAAAATGATATGACAAGTAAGATCGTTGTAGGACGAATTTACCCTCTTAGCATTACTTGGAAGTCTACAGGTGAAGATCATGGAGTTCGAGATCTCTGTTTGACAGTTTTGTGATTTATGTCAAAAATAGAAATTCCATTTGGCTTCCTTCTTTTGCCATATGTCTTCAAAACTTAATGAGGAGG
>CBVK0100529057.1:0-12145 GCA_900067695.1 Picea abies | reverse complement strand
GAAACAAAACTCACGATCACTAAAGCCACCATAACAAAAGATACAAATTTTCCTTCTGCTAGAGAGAAGTATTTCAAAGGCATCATCATTGACAGGAGCCTACGTCATAAATTTTTGAAGCCTGAGCACCTAGACCCAGATTGGATGAAAGGTATCTCCAGAAGCTGGATCAAAGAAAAATATTGGAAAATGCTTGTCTGCTTTCATAAGTTTTTAACTTGTGAAGGGAGGTATGCAGTAACATTTCTTTATCATTTAAGGATTTTATTTCATTTTGAAGGAGGACCACAAATAAACTTTCCCCATTTTCTTTAGATGATTCTAAACAATATGGTGAGAGGGGTTAAGTTTGCCTCTAATAATCCTGAAACTAGTCTCTACCACCATGGGCTAATGAAGCTATTGGTTGTTCATGAGTTGAGAAAACGAGACAGTAGTTGGAAGAAACTCCTCACATAAAAAATTTCTCAATAATTTTCTAAGTCTGTAGAAGGAGATATAATGGGGGAACATAGTAAAGGGTCAGACAGGAAGAAGGGAGATAGTAGAAAGAAAAGCAAGAAATCCAGTAGTGAAGTAGATCCTATTGGCCCTAACTCACCAAAATATATAAGCAAATTGGACAAAGGAAAGACAATAGTGTAAGTGAACATCCTGCACATGTGGTGGAACAATCATCCAAAAACAAGAAAACTCACCTAGACCTGTCCACTAAAAGCATAACACAAATTAGTGAGAAAAAGAGGAAGAAACAAAGGTCTGGTAGTGATGCTGGAGAGGTTGCAGGTAATGTTCCAAAAGTAATGGTTGAAATACCTCACGAGAAGATTGGAGAAATTGCATATAATGTCCCTGAAGTAATTATTGAAATGCCTCAGGAGTAGGTTTGGGAAATTGTAGAGAATATTCTAGAAGTAATTGTTGAGGTACCTAAAGAGAAGGTTGGCGACGTAGAAAATACCCCTAAATTAAGAGTCAAAATCAAGAATAAATTTAGATTCAATGAGGGGGGTACTATAGCACAATACTCTAGTATAAAGACAAGGAGTACACCAGAGGAACAATTTCCGACAACTACATCCCAGTCCCCTGGCAGAAAGAAAAGGAGTACACTAGGGGAACAAGTTCCAAGCTCTACATCTAAGTCCCTTGGAAGAAAGACAAGGAGTACACAAGAAAAACAAAGTCCAGTACCCATATCTGAGCCTAAAATGAAGAAGAATAGATTGATAAAGGAGGAAATTTCTATTCTTGTTAGCACACCCGAGGAAGTATCAGGTCCAATATGAAGAACCAATCAGAGCATGGCTAATAAGGTGACAATTCCTCACGTTCCTTCTTTTTCAAAGGATCCAATGGACATTCCAACCTCACCAGAGCAAGAACAAATGTATATGAAAACTATTAGTGAAGCAGAGGAATTAGTGACGGAGACACTAAAGGATTTAAGGAGGGAAGTTGAAGCTAGGGAGGAGATAATTGAGAAAGTAACACATAAACCAATTAGTCCTCTGGCCAAACATCCATTTTGGATAGGCACATCAAGGAGTATAAAGTTTTGGATAGGCACATCAAGAAAGAAAATGCACAATTGAAGGAGAATAACCAAAGACTACATGACGAGCATGATGAGGTCTCTGCCAAGCTCAACAAAGTTCTGCGCCTAATACAATATAAACAAGTTATTAAGAGGGAGCTTAAAGATGAGGCTTTAGGGTTGGATATCTTAAAACTAGGTAGTTAATTCTCAAGCAAGGTGGAAGATAACACTAGTGATGCAATTTTGAGGATTGATTCAGGAATTTTTTCATGAGGACATGCAACGACTTGGGCATGGGGGAAACATTGAGCCTCATTTTTGTCCCTCCAATTTCCCTAGCTTGTCCCATATCTTGACCTATTTTTCTTCATACATATGGACTATCTGCCTATTTTCCTCAACAGACATGCCTTTTAGCCATTTTTGTGTACATATGAGGTAACTTATGCTTAATCATGATTTATGAGATTTATTAATGACCTGGATTGAATATTTGATGTTTAAATCTCTTTAATTACTTTGAATGATCTAAGTAGATATTTTGAAAACAACTTCTATTCATTTAGTACTTGTTTCGACGTCCATCTGGTACTCAAGTTGTCTGGTACATATATTTGTGCTCATCCGGTACTTATCTTTGTGCTTGTTTGATACCTATCTTCGTGATCATCCAGTACCAATGCTGAGTTCATCTAGTACATGTTCATGTGTTAGTCCGATACTGATTTATATGAATATGTGCTTTCGATACCGATTTATGCGACTATATGCATTTGATACCAATTTATGCGACTGTGTGCGTCTGGTACCAGTCTTCTACTCCAACTGTGTGCGTCCAATACCCGTTTCATATTTGCAGGCTTGGGTGTTTGAACAAGGTTTTTCTCGATGGGTCCTAGGAAATTTTTTTCTCGAGCATTCTTTGTTCATTGAATACCACGATACATTTCATCATTCATGCACTTCGTGTCATGAGGATGAAATTGTTCCCTTGAAAATCGATACATGTTATTTATAGACTTTGATTGTAACTGTTGTTTCTCTTTAAAGAGAGAGCCTTATAGATGATGTTCATATACAAAGATAGAATTAAGCACTGTTAAGCTGTAAGATTGGTTCTTGAAGATTGTAGATTGTACCTCTATTTTATGAAGTAATGATATAATTGCAATTTATGGATTCTATGTGTGTGTTCAAATATTCTCTTATGTAAGTTTCTTTTAAGAGATTCCTTGTTGGTATGGAAAGGGCCCACCGACCCAATCAAGGTAAGCCTCTTTGTATTTAGTTGTAAATATAATTCTAGTTTTCTGGGTGTATGGATAGAGTAATTCTATATTTCATCACAACATCTAATTTTATTCTTGTTATGTTTTAGTGACACACTTGACATCATACAATATAGATGTGTGATAATTCCAAGTGATAGTTTTGTGTGTGATGTGATATTTCCGAGTGCAATGATTTTTGAGTAATTACTTCTCATCTTTGTGAGAGTATATGAGAACAATAATTTGATTAAATGCTTTAGTGTTTGTCTAGACTGAATGTTGTAGTGTTTTTATTTTATTTTGAAAATCTAGGGACAAGTTGGATCTCCGTCTTTTACCATACATGAGCCTATAATGGAGTATTCCACCACACTTAGATTTTTCTTCCAGAATTGATTAGACTACATCTTGTAAACACAAGAATGATCAAGACCACCATCTCTCACCCTACATGCACCTATAATGGAGTGTTTTACTCTGCCTGGTATTTCTTTTAGTCTTGATTGAGTCTTATTTTAAATGTATGCAGAGTGTTAATTGTTGTTAGTCTAGTTTCTCTAGGAGATAGAGTCAAAGTTCATCTTTCCCTTTCAGAAGCCAACAATGAACGGATCCATCACCTGAGCAAGAACTTTGGATCATATCCTTGTTTATTAGTTTTGATTTTTGAATTTTGAATTGTGTGGAGAGTGTTATTTGAAAAGTGTGAAAATAGAGTATTTGGTTTTCTTATAGGCTATACTCACGAGACATAGCAATTTATCTGTCATCGACACATATAGTGCATCAAGTCTATTGATTACAAATCCATATTGACATATTAAATGATTGCAATATATTGAACATATAATTGCACCAACACATGGCATTGTTGTATCATGTCGCCCACTTAGTAATCAACATTCCCAATCTCTACATACATGAGGCGGTGGATGGAAAGGGAGGGAGTGGGTCAACATTAGTCAAGTGATTCTCAAAACCTATCAAAAAACATGCAACAAAACTTGGATGTATAAGGGAATCCCACCCTTCTACTAGGGCAAAAATAACATGCCAGTTCTAATAAATGAAAAAAAGATCTTAGAAATATTATAGTTTACCTATAAAAATTCTCCCTAGGGGTGTAATAGGGGCCCATGGGTCTATTAAATATAAGAATAGGATAAGTATGGTGACAATTTAATGCAATCTAGACTAGATCCACAATTTTAGTTATTATCAAATAAGGCTCAGTTGGGTAGTGTTGAAGTTTAGGACTGTTAAAGTCTTGAAGATAACATCACAAGGATAAATCCTCTTGCATTTTTAAAGAGGTGGTACTCCTCTATATGAATAATATATAGAATTTAAAATAAAACTTGAGAATGGACCAAGTTTATTTTAATAAAACAAATACTCATAATGGAATAAATGCCTTAGATAGGACCATACTTATTCACATGAATATTCACAATATCATACAAGATTTAAGATATTGTACAAGACTATAAGATAAAATAAAATAGGAATCCTCACAAGAAACATTTCCATTATAGCATAAAATAGAAAATTGTTGGTTGTGGATCCTGATTATATTTCTAATTTATATGTAGGTATGCTTATCCCCCTTCTTCCAAGGGTTCGGGGGCCGACCCCTGAATGAAGGGGGCCCAGGGGGTGTTATAGAAAATTCCGCCCCACCCCATGCAAATTGCTTGGATGGCCTTTCCATTTCCCTATGCAGACTTGAAGTCCCCTTTTTTAACCCTCCAGAGAAAAAAAAACACATTTTTCCAGATATAAGTGCCCTACCAGTTATACAACAAGCGTATATGCAGGTTTCTCCACTACATCCTGTGTACATTGGGTTTGGTGCTCAAAATTAAAAATTATGTCAGGTTTCCATGTCATGTCATGAGATCCATGATCATTGACCTTCCATATACTGGAAACACTCTGACTTATCCCTTCAATTCCATTTGAAGGATATAAATTGAGCCATATCCAAGCCTTGGAGGAGGAGAGAATTCAACTTTTGAGAGTAAAGATACTATGGAGAAATTTCACTTCACATTGAGTCTACATCCCTTTATCCTTGAAAGCCCGAACTCATTGTTCAACCCCCAAGCTCTTCCTTATTTGTGATGGAGAACCTCATTATCTCCTTTATATGATCTTTCCTTTGGTGGAGAATTGAAGTGGTGGAGGCCCAGCTGGAGGGACTTAGTTCCTCAGTTCTGATATGTGTCGTTACAACAATTTGTCACTTACATACTTCTAATGATTATTTTAATATAAATACTATTTTCTCGTCCAATTGATAACTTACAAATATTTGAGTTATTATTCCATGGGCGTATATGTCATGTATGTTAATGAATTATGCTAATATATATGCTAACATTATATATTATCACCATGTTCTTACATATCTTGGTTGTTGAGGACAAGTTGCAGGTATAAAGCTTTGAGTTGTGTGCTCAACGATGATCTTCATCAGACGTCTGGACAAGGTAGGCTCTTTACCTTGATTTGTTAGCATTTCATTTATATAACATACTTGCGATTAGAGTTTATTTCTGTGTGTCATTCCATCTGTTGTGTTTTACCCCATGCCATAGAGATATTTTCCTCGTAACAAAATTGGAAACCATATTGGGGATTGATCTTCTGTTTGGGGTTTGGAGTGTTTTTCTCCTTAACTTGCTCTCTGCTAGAATGAGTTTCCTTGTCGCTTGATTGGTTGACAACCTATTTTTACTTTGCATCTAAGTTTCTTGGCTTAATCCTTGTCTTGTAAGTGTTTTACTATATATACGTGGTTTTTCACTTGATAGACGAGTACATACATGAGTTGTTCTTCTGTAGGGCGCGTAGATACACAAGTTTTTCTCAAATAGTTGCGTACATCATCTCTTTAGGCTTACTGGCTAAGCTTGATGTTTGCTGGGTGAGTTTGGTTGGTTGTTGAGTCTTCTTGGGTCTCTGTCCTAACTATTAAGTTCTTACAGAGTGATAGGAAACCTTCTTATTATTGAATTTTCAGGTGATATTATTTCTTATCATATTTTTCATTGGTTGTCTTTGCACATTGGTCTGAGTGTTTGCTTCTTGGTATCCTGCTTGGATTGTCTCTTTTTTCTTGTGGTGGGATCTGTATGTGAAGCTGCTATTCAGTCCTTGTCTCTTTGTTTTTTCTATATGGAAAATATAATTTATTTTTATTCATTTTGCATTATGGAATTTTCTCTTTTGATTATTTAGTATTGATCTTGACACATGTGGAAATATTACATTTGATTGAAGTTGTATAAATTGAATTGAAAGTTGCATTTAAAAGATTACCATCTCTTGAGAATTTAAGATTAGGACTTAACAATATTTTTATATTCATTTCTTTCATATGCTGAGTCATAATATCATCAGTTTCACGACCACACCTCTTGAGTAAAAAAAATCCATTAAAAGTAATGTTGATTAACTAAAATTGATTAGAAACAATTTTATTTCTCAGGGTACACAAACAAGCATAGGACATAGGGCCTTGGAATAGGATTTTATGAGTAAACTTCTCCAAGGATATTAAACTAAACATATGTGTCTTACCAGGGAGTGGTGAAACCCATTGTGTAACTAGTGACGTCAGGAGGCTCTGCTCACACCATATAATTCTGTGGTTCCATTCGTATATGGGAGTCTTGCTAGTACCTTTACCTCCGTGAGAGGCGATGCTTTCAATAGTTAGGGCCTTGTTACCCTGCCCAGACGACGGACCAGATTTACGATCGTTCGTCTACACATTGGTTATATTGTGGTGGCTCTAGTTGCTTGACATAGGTATCCACATAGGTTACCTGCATGGGTTATTCTGTAGGTAGTCTGAGTCAGAAAAGGGACATAAAACACACAACCTTTATGGAGGATTACCTCTCTGGGGGGATCTAACTGATGCCCGAGGAGGTTTGTGCATTTTCTGTGTCTTCTTATAGATCACCTAGTGTTCTTGAGAAGTTCATCTTGAGGGATGACAATGAACTGTATGAATGTCAATGCCAGGTTGGTTTTAATAATTCTCCTTTAATTGATTATTTTCGTGTCCAACTTTCATGTTCATTTATGGCATTATTTTCGTGCCCAACTTTCAACTTTCATCTTCGTTTATGACAATGCCAGGTTGGGTTTAATAATTCTCCTTTAATTGATTATTTCAATGCCCAACTTTCATTTTCATTGATTAATTGATGATGTTCATACATAGGAAGTTATGGAATTGTTGATGTTCATACATAGGAAGTTATAGCGCAGAATAGGAATGACTGGATAGAAATTGAAGAAGGTATAAAATCCTTTGGAGTGGAGAGGATGACAATGGGGGTGGGGTTGTCTGCTTAAATAATAATGAGATAGTGAGGGGGTAAAAATTCTGATGACTATTTTCATATGCATCAGGAAAAGGTATATATATTTTCATATTTTTTTTCTGGTTTTCGGAGACTACCAATATTTAATCCAGATTTATTTATTATTTATATATTAATTCTGAAACCTAAGCCTAATATGTTGTTTTTTAATATTTTTTTAAGAGAACTAGGAACTTATATATGGTGGTTTGAAATTTATTTAGATTTATATATGGTGGTTTGAAGTTTATTTAGATTTATATATGTTAGTTTGAAATATATAGATTTATGTATGATGACAAAATAATGTTGATCTTAATCAATTAGATTTAATGGAATATAATTTCATTGAGAGTAATCTCCTATTTAATGGAATATAAGTTCATTTTAAAAACTAGTGATTATCCTCATTCATATCATTTAATTTGGATTAGAAAAGTGGTAGAAGTAAAAGTTACAAATAGTGTAAATTTATATGTGATATTAATACAAGTTTTATGGGTGCAATATGTACTAAATTTGGATACATAAGAATTGGCAAGAAACTATTTTAGAAAGGTAGAAAATGAGGTTCATTGGCTTATATTAACCACTTTTATAATGTGGTTGTGCTAGTTGTAAATATAATTAGGTGTATATTTATCATAAAAGTTTGCAGCCATTAGAAAATGTTTGAGGTTTAAGTTGTTGAGTTTTTCAGGTCTTTGTCCTAACTGTTGAGTGCTTGCAGAGTGATACGAAACCTTTTTACTATCGAATATTTTGGTGGTTTTCTTTCTCATCATCTTTTTCATTGGTTGTCCTGGCATATTGGTCTGAGTGTTTTCTTCTTGGTGTCCTACTTGGA
Organism: Picea abies; assembly: GCA_900067695.1. Classification (NCBI taxonomy): domain Eukaryota; kingdom Viridiplantae; phylum Streptophyta; class Pinopsida; order Pinales; family Pinaceae; genus Picea; species Picea abies. The sequence goes on along the minus strand of CBVK0100529057.1, from coordinate 4,108 downwards.
TTGTCTTTTCCTTGCTTACAGTAGGGTCTATATATCAAGTTGTTATTTGGTCCTTGCATTTTCATTCCTTTATATTGAAAATACAAAAATACACATTTTGCATTATGGCATTTTCTCTTTGGGTTCTTTAGTATTGATCTTGATACATATGAAATATTGCATCTTATTTGAAATTGAAGAGTTGAATTGAAAGTTGCATTTTGAAAATATTATCAACTTTTGAGAATTGAATATTAGGAATTAGCTTTATGTTCATATTAATTTCTTTAATTTGATGAGTCATAACATCATCTGTTTCATGACCACATCTCTTGATTAAACAAAGCCATTAAAAGTAATGTTGATTAATTAAAATTGATTACAAACTATTTCACTTTTCATAGTACACAAACAAGCATAGGATATAGGGCCGTGGAATAGGATTTTGTGACTAAACTTATCCAAGGATTAATATCAACATATGTGTCTAACAAGGGAGTGGTGAAATCTATTTTGTAATTAATGACATTAGGATGCTCCGCTCACACCAAAGTTAAGCATGAAGTCGCGTAAAGTTGGTTGCAGAGATAGCCCTGTAATACCTTCTTAGTGTTAGATATGTTTATGGGGATCTATTCATATATGGGTGTCTTTCTAGTAACTTTACCTCTGTGAGAGGTGGTGATTTCAAGATTTTGGGCTTTATTACCCTACCCATATGGTGGACTTGACTTATGACTATTCGCTTGTGCACTGGTTATATCGTGGTGGCTTTAGTTTCTTAACATAGGTTTCCACATAGGTTACTTGAAGGGGTTATTCTGCAGGTAACCTAAGTCAAATAAGGGTTGGAAAACACACAACCTTTATGGAGGATTACCTCTCTGGGGGGATCTAACTGAATGCCCTGTTAAGCCCATAAGGGCCCTTATAATTGATTCTGATACCTCCAATATTTTGAAGGGAGTCTTAGGGCCCTCTTGGGAGAGGAATACCTACTCTAGTGAGGGAGACCCCTTTTCAGCTACTATATTATGTTTGTGTGCATTTAGCCTTTTTTTCTTAATTTTGTTGTTCTCTTTGATTATTAGTTGGCCCTAGTATTTGGTTTCATATCTTGAGTCTTGAGTCATCGTGGAGAAAGACCAGCCTCCTCAAAGGTCTCATCATTTTTTGAAGTTACCATCACATTTGGAGTCTTTACTGAAGTTGCCTTCTAAAAGGCGTAAATTTAATAGACATGGTGCATATATATCCACCTCCCAGACTTGTGATTATCCAATTATGGGTACTGAGTCAAGTCCAATCGACACAGGGAGTCTCTCGACTTCTATACCTTTTGTGGTTAGTGGGATTCCTTCAACTCCTTCAACCACGACGATTTTAGTTCCAGAGGTTCCCATCCTTACTACTACCCAGCCTATGGTTTCTATTCAACCCATAAAAACGAACCCTTTCGAGTCTCTTTTTGGTACGCTAGGATACAATTCCCATTCCATACCTTCAGTCTCCAACCCTTTTTCTTTTGGTATGCTCAATATGACATCACAACTTTCATCCTCCATTCCAACGACTAATGCAAATCCTAGTTTGGAACCTGGGGGCATGGATCCTCCACATGATCCTCTCTCGTTTGGTGGAGGACATATTCCCCAAACCAATCCTATGGTGGGATGCTAGCCTCCTTTTCCTTCCGAGTCTAATCCTAGACTCAATGCTCCTGGATGGAGTACTCAACTGGGTTGACAATTCACTTCCTATATTTTGTCCTTTCCCCCTTCTTCCTCCATACTAATTCCAACAAACACATTTGTTATGAAAAATCCACCTCTATCCTCTGGAGTTCCACCCGGAGGGAGTCAGTTTCATGCTATGGGAAACCCCCAACCTGGAGCTCCTCTAGCTAGAGGAAATGTTTATAACCCTCATTATGCCGCCTCTGAAGGTATGGTGCCCATACAAACTCTTATGAATCATTTTGGAGGAGGATATTACCCTACTGGATAGTGCCATGGAATATACTAGAACCATGGATGGCCTGCAATCCCTCAACACCAATATTTCTAGGGAGCATGGGCTCATACGCCGCAACCCTGACTCCCTTTTCTGGCCACGCTTAATCTACCAAATTTGTTGAGATTAATGAATGACATGGTGCATCACAATCCATCATGCCCCCCCATCCCCACCAAGCTTCCTTTGGACATTTCAAAATTTGAGGGAAAGACTGGCGAGGATCCGGTTGATCATGTTGCTACTTTTCATATTTGGTGCTAATCTAATTCCCTTAATGACAATTCTATTCATTTGAGGATATTTCAACGCATCCTCATAGGGGTCACTGCAAAATGGTACATTGAGCTACCAAGGGGAACATACAGAAACTTTAATTAGATGATTTTGGTCTTTCTCAACCGCTTCCAGCTTTCGGTTCATTATGATGCCGACATAAAAAAAAATTTGGCCTTCTGCCAAGATAAGGCCATGCATATCTCAGACCATATCCAAGAGTGGCCTAGATGAAAGAGGTTGATTAAAGCCTACATTCCTTCAAATTTTTTGTTGGAGTGGTTCCTTAAGTCCTTATTGCCTTATATTTCGAATGATTTTTGTTGGAGTGGTTCCTTAAGTCCTTATTGCCTTATATTTCGAATGATGTTTCTACATTTGGAGTAACATCCGAGGAATAAGCTATTTTCAAAGCCCAACAACTGGACCTCATATATGCTTAGTTTGGGATGTTGTATGAAATTATTCCTAACGTGTTGCGGTCAAATTATGACCCTAGAAAAAATCATGGGCCTCACATTGATGGCATCATAGGCTCTACAAATTCTAAGTCTACGGACTTGGTGAAGAACTAGTTGAAGGATTTGTCTCTAAGCCAACCTGTAGTAGGAAAATATTTGGCTTCGTCCTCCACTCCCACTCAGTTGGCAGATGTGCATTCTATACAGTTGTCAGCCAACCCAAATGGTAACCAAAAACCAAAAGGGAATAGAAGGAAAGGATGAAGTAATAATTGTAAGGGTGGGAAAAATAATAACAAAGCCAAGGACGACACTAACAATGATACATCGAATAATAATGACAGTGAGGGAAAGAAATAAAAGTGGAAGGTGAAGTTTCCTTGTAAACTTTGTAAAGATGATCACTTTATCCACCATTGCTCCAAAATCTAGGAAGCCTTGAGGCTCTTATCACAACCGCCCACTCTGTTGACCAATCTATTTCCGCATAATCAACGCATGTCTTCGGGTTCCTCCAACATTGGAAATGCGTCGAGTGGGAGTCAAAACCCCTCAACACATGAAGGTGGCCATCTATGTTTTAATATAGTCAAGTCTTAGATTGATGTAGCCACTTGATCTCGTGATTACGATTCTTCACAGACTGTTACAGGTCTAGAGTCTCTCCCTGCTCCAGAAACACCCTTGCATATCAAAAATCTGGAACCTTTGCCTCGTATTCCGAAAGGAGTACTAAAATGATCTGCCCACAATCCTAATGGTAGAGCTGCCCATAACTATTCGATTGTCTAAGATCTAGGTCAAACCCATTGTGTGATGTCAGCTTTGGATGTGCTCTAGATGTGTCCTTCATATAGGAAGTCCTTGTTATCTTCTTTAAGATCTCTAGACCCGTGTAGCTCAAAGGTTTTTAAGTTTGACATCACAGATTTTAAGCCTCGCTTGCCTTACCATGTGACCTTTAAAATCCATGTGGAGTACACAAGAATTACCATCAAATGCACTGTAATTGATGAAGGTGCCGCAACATGAGTGATGTCCCTAACTTGTTGGAAATCCTTTGGCTCTTCAACTCTCTCCCAATATATGACTATGTTGACTGCATTTGATGGATGTTCATTTTGACCCCACAAAATTCTTCCTACTTTTTCGGTCCAGTTAGGTGGAAATATAGTGGAGGTTGATGTTGAGGTGGTTGATGCACCCCTTGACTATAATTTAATACTAGGGCGTAATTGGACTTATACCATAACCGTGGTCATGTCATCTATTTTCTGCACTTTATGTTTTCCTCACGAAGGAAAAATAGCGACGATTGATCAATTGTCATTTGTGCATGCTAGTCCTAATGCATCAGTTGGACCTTCGATCCCAGTGAT
>CBVK0100529055.1:0-10254 GCA_900067695.1 Picea abies | reverse complement strand
TGACAAAGCAATTGTTAATACATGATACCATACAAAAATATTTGTGTTTTTTTATTCTATTTGAAAAACACACAAAAAAGAAATATATAGAAAAAATTCTTACCAATATTACTGTAGGAAAAACCTGGTGGCAAAGGCATATATGGATCCCCTTTGTAGTTAATCTCGGCATAAGAGTAGTCGCCAATGGCTATGACCTGTCGACGCCACCAGAAAATGAACTCATCATTACAGGGGGTTGGAACCCTACCACCTCCTAGCCGCCTCATCACATCGGTCCACCGTGACATGGATGGATCGCGAAGTCTATGTGGAATAATCTCTACTCTAGGGCTCAAGCCTAGAACCTGCTCAAAGAAAAAACTACATAGAATAGAAGCAAAATCGAAGTTTCTCTTTCTTCCCTGTTCACAATCCGTCAAATGTCACTTCATGTTAGCCAACAGTGAGGTAAACCAGTCATAAATAGTGGGTCATAAACACTCCACCACATAGAAAATGAGTGGCATTGAGGCCTGGTGAAGCAAGGCCGACCCCAAGATCCATGTAAGAACAAGTACAATGATCTTTAATCCTAGGTTCTTGATCGCCCTGATTGGGAGTTGGATCACTACTTTATTTGTGCCTGCAACATAGTGGGTGGCAATGTACTCCTCCATGGTCATACCACCCCCAGACCCCCAAGCCTTGAGATTCACTACCTCACCCCAACGAGACAATCATGCGATAAAATATATGTTCTCCACTTCAATCCTCAATGGTTTCCCATCGAGATTGAAGGTCTCTGTCTCTGGATCCCAATAGTTTACGAGCATCTAGAGTAACCTCACTTGAGCCCTCATTCCTTTGAGAGCCCAAAGTTTATAAAGGCCACATATTTTTAAATCTAGTTGCCCCCCCTACATCCCTTTCCATTGTTGCATCTACCTCTTCATGCTCCCTTTCCCTCCATTAATCACCATCCTGCCAAAGGAAAGTCATTTTTTGAGTTAAGTTTTGTCAAAAAAATGTTTATGGACTGTACGTGGGATAACATGTATAAGGCCACATATACACGAGAATACTTTTCTTTTCCCACATACATGGAGGCATGTACGTGATCCGATAAACCATCACCCGCGTACACCCTAGTTTACATGTTGCACCCTCTAAAACTCAAAAAATGAGGACTAAATTTGAATTTTAATCCACTGAAAATGAAGAGGAGGGGAAGGACACTTACTTGGTCTAGACGGTTGCTAATTCCATTGATCCTAGCTTCCATAATCGACACTTGAATATCATGGGAAAATGGCCTAAAATGCACTATGTGGGTAAAAAAACTCAAATGCTATGGTAAAATGGTCTATTTTTACTATTAGTAGAAATTGTTTACCCACTTCATATAGTTTGGGCTGATTTTTTGACCTTATGGACTAATAGTACAATGAAAAGAGTTGGTTTTGGAGGTTTTGTCCAATAGTTTTTGCAATTTATGGTGTCATACTACTCATTCATGCCTTTGAAAAGTATTTTCTTTCACTAGCATATATGATAGGTTGTTACTCCATTTTTCACTCTTGCATTGTCCTATGAATGTGATCTATATACCTTAGGAATGAACCCATTTATTAGCGACACATAACCTTCTTACTACTACTAGAAGTGTTTTTATTAAGTTTTAGATGCGTACCTAACATGGGCATGGAGTTCCTTATAGTTATGATATGACTTTACGTTCGAACCTCATATTTTTACTCACAAGAATTCTGACCTTCACCTATGGGACTCACCCCTCGAGTCTTGGTTAAGCTCTTTTCTGACTCTCTAAAAAAGTGAGAAGATTGTCAAGTGAACTTGTATCTTTCACACTCATTAAATGGATTTGAAAGAACGTCTATTTGGTGTAAGGTTAACCCTTTTTCAAACCAAGTAGACTAATGAAAAATGAATACTCTAGTCAAAATTGGCTAGAAGATTTCTCCTGGGTATTATTTTATACTTTTTTGGGTCTAGGGGACTAAATATATGAAAATGAACATTCTTTGGAGTTAAGTTGTAACTGCATTCCATCCTCCTGCTTGTAGTATTGAGCCTATTTCTGGTTCCCACTTTATCTTTATAAGCCTCTTACCTCAACAATTTCCATCACTAGCCAAGCAGAGGCTCATTTATATCCTTTGCAGCTTGACACTTTGTACCCTAAGAGGAAACATCCCCCCGAGTGTGCATGCCCCTCATGCACTTCCTTGCATTGAGAATAGGTATTTCCACTATTTGGAGCTAGTTGCTTACTCACGACACTCACTTACTCTCTTGTATCATAACATTTCTTTGCCTATGAAAAAACAAAAAAGACGGGCAAGAGAAGAATATTATCTCATATCAACAACAATCATGTAACCTATGAACATGGCACAAAATTTTGAGTCCAATGTCATCCAAAGTTTGGTTTTAGCATGACCTTATGAAGCTGAGCTCGTTACTTAGAGTTTACTCCTCTGATTGGTTATTCTTCCAGTCCCTATGGAGAGCTTGTTGATTCCTCCTGCATCACGAAGTTTCATCATCAAGTCTGTGTTGCCTGGGTTATCCATGTGTCTCATGTTCTTGTTCAAAGGAAGTCTATACATCTGTGTCACTCATTTCTCAGAACTCTTTACTTTGCATGTCATCCATACCCTTAGTGTGTCTCAGAGTCACATGAAGCTATAGTCCTACCACACACCCTGGTCCTACTTTCATTATGGGTAGGTAACCTTGAACCCAACAATCAACATTGGGATTCATTCAATGTCTTGGATGCCATTGGCCTTATTGGTGGTTTCCTCATTTTTTTCGACAATATTCCTTATTGGCTACTATTCAAAGGGTCTTTTTCATTCACTACTTGCATCTGGTGCATGCGAAAGACACACAGTGTCGTTGGTTCGTGAACATCCTATTCGTTCAAGTTGTTCCTAATCATCAATATATTTCTTTATACCTCATGCTGATTGATAATAGATTCCCTAATGTTCTCCTTTTAGTGATTATCCTTCCATCGACTTCAACTCATCTATTCTAGAAATGAGACCTAGAGTCCTATGAGTACCTAGAGGCTTGCAGTCATAAGTGGTAGGTTCTCCCACCATCGACAGTTGGGAATACATCAATGTCTCTTGATCAATGGATTATTCAAGTGTTCGACCTCAACACCTTTATTCACACTTGTAAGAATGTACTTGGTGCCTTGATACCTACTTTCATTATCGGTAGGTTGTCTCGCATTTGTTAATGATATACCTTAATGATCGGTAATCAAATGAAGTCTCATTGTGTTCGACATAAAATCCTCTATTCACATGATGTAGACTTGCACCTTCGATAGATAGTGTAGAATACCTCTAACTTACAGTAGAAACATTCATATTATGTTGTTTTCTTTCATTGGACCAGTACCTAAATGACTTCAATGATCATGGGAGATTAGATTGTACTCCATTGTATACATATATCTTCAGATTTATTTTGAGACTGGATTCCACTGGGCCTTGTTCGTGACTATGAAAACCTATGGCATGTGTCTACTTTGTATTGCCTATTCATGGCCATGAAAAACTATTTGGTATATTTCCACATGGATCTGTAGTGTAATTCAGATTGGCATCCATGTGTAGAAATTCATTATGGATTGTAATATTCTCATGAGTAACTAGCACTTCCAACTGAGTCTCCATTACTCCACTTCTAGGAATTATAATGTATTTCGGCCATCACAGATACTCCTATGACCTCACACATTAGGGGACATCTGTTATAGAAAATTTTGCCTCACCCCATGCAACTTGCTTGGATGGCCTTTCCATTTCCCTATTCAGACTTGAAGTTCCCTTTTTTTACCCTCCAGAGCCAAAAAAACACATTTTTCCACATATACACACCCTACTAGTTAGACAACTAGTGTATACGTAGGTTGCTCCACTACAACCCGTGTACATCGGGTTTGGTGGTAAAAATTAAAAATTGTGTTGGGTTTCCATGTCATGTCATGAGATCCATGATCCTTGACCTTCCATATACTGGAAACACTCTGACTCGGTCCTTCAGTTCCATTTGAAGGCTATAAATTGAGTCATATCCAAGCCTTGGAGGAGGAGAGAATTCAAATTTTGAGAGAAAAGATACTCTGGAAAATTTTACTTCACATTGAGTCTGCATCCCTTTATCCTTGAAAGTCTAAACTCATTTTTCATCCCCCAAGCTCTTCCTTCTTTGTGACAGAGAACCTAATTATCTCCTTTATATGAGCTTGCCTTTGGTGGAGGATTGAAGTGGTGGAGGCCCAGCTGGAGGGACTTAGTTTCTTGGTTCCGATATGTGTTGTTACAATGGTTTGTCACTTACATACTTCTGCTAATTATTTTAATAGAAATACTATTTTCTTGTCTAATTGATATCTTGCAAATATTTGAATTATTATTCCATGGGAATATTTTTCATGTATGTTAATGGATTATTCTAATCTATATGATAGAATTATATATTATCACCATATTCTTGCGTATCTTGGTTTTTGAGGACAAGTTGTAGGTATAAATATTTGAGTTGCGTGCTCAATGGTGGTCTTCATTAGACGTTCGAGGGAGGTAGGCTCTTGAACTTGTCTTGTTAGCATTTCATTTATATAGCATACTTGGGATTATAGTTTATTTCTACGTGTCATTCTGTATGTTGTGGTTTACCCCATTTCATATATATATTTTCCTCGTAACAGGGGGATCCTACCTGCTCAACTGGGGGGCATGGGGGCCAGCAGGCCCCCATCCAGGGGTTCGAGGGTGGAGCCCCCTGAAGAAAGTTTTTGGGGAAATTTCCTTGTAAAATATTGTAATTTTGTAGTCAATATGGACCATTCATTATAAGGTTGCATATCTGATGATAAAATTTATGTTAGGGTTTTCTCCCAAAAAGGAAACTCGTTTTGTATGAAGTTATCATATTTCAGCTGTGTGTGATGGCGAATATTGTATTCTGAGATATGAGACTATGAGAGAAAGAAGAGGAAGTTACAATGAGTGTTTTGTCGGTTGTATCCCTTCATTTTGTTGGATAACAAAAAGGAAGGACCTGACAATTTCTGTGGTGGACGTAGCCCACACCGGGTGAACCATACATATCTGTGTCTCTATTGTATTGTGTATCTTCTTTGTTTTATTTCTGCATTTGTCTTATTTTATTGCTCTATGGTCCTATTTTTCTAACAAAAATATCATTTAGTAGAATGAAAGTAAATGGCCACATATGCAGAGAATTTAGCATGATATTTCATTGAAAATCTAAAAGAGTGATGGACACACACTTGAAAATTCAAATTAAAACTCAAAGTCTAAAAAATCAGTATTCATGTATCCCAAATAGTTCTCTAGGAACCTAAAAAAATATACAATTTGATTTTAAAATGTTTATAGTATTTGAAAAAAGTAAAAGGTGTTCATCCAAACATATTGGGATTGGGGCTCCCATGGACCATAAATAGAAGACCGACATGGAAGAAATAAAGGAATATAGTTAGAAATCAGCCTTAGGTTTTCATAAATCATGAAACAAATAATATTGAGGGGTTACTAACTAAGCATAAGAAAAGAAAAGGAACGAAAAATCTAACAGATGCTTGGCTTACTAAGAAGGAAATGTTCTCTCTCTCATTTTTGTTGCTCAAGGTCTACCTTTATACGACTTCAAGCTTAAGGCTTCCTTTGAGATAATTGTCTTAGGTATTTATTCTAGGTTGGTAATCTCTTGTAATGACTTCTTAAGCCATTCATTGATGTACTCCTTTATCAATGGGATGGTGATTTCTTTCTTAACTCTAAGCATGAATATCTCCTCCTCTATTTATTTAAATTCCACATGGAGTTGGTCCATTGTTGACAAGTGGTCCTCATTTTCATTTACAAATGTGACAAGCCAACGCTTAAGTTCTTCTTCGAGAAACTCTACAAGACTATCAAATTTTTCGGCCCATGAAGTCTTAACCACAACTAAGTCCTTGTCTAATTGTTCCTTAGTTATGATCTCAAAATTTCTTAAAATTTGTGGGCCTTGTAATTATTTTACAGTATCTAATTCTTTTATAAAAACATCTCCTATTTTTTCATTAATTCTCTCACAATCAACAATTGCATATTTTAACATCTTTAATCTTGATTCCCATGTTTCCATTATTTGTTTTATTCTTCTATTTGAGAATAATTATTGATGACTTCTATGTTGATCAATCAAGCTATTGACTTGTGCAATGAATTTTTTTACCTCATTATTATAGAAGCGTTAATCATTATCTAAATATTTTTTCAAATATTCAGTAAAAATTGTAATCCTTTGAGATAAATTTTGTAGGATAGTGCTGACCTCCCATGCTTGTGAAATAATATAGAGTCTTTTGTTGACAGTCTTGGAAAAATAGAGTCTTAATTTGATCAATAATTGGGAAAATTTTCTCACTTGGATTGAAGTTCCTGGTGTACTTGGGGGAATTTTATCTAATGGAATTATGTCTAGTGGTTCTGAAAACAATGGCTTTGGACTCAGTGCATCCTCAAGCTCACTCATTATCTTTTTTAACTTATTATTTTCCAATTCTTGCTCCAAAATTGAATGGGAAAGAACATATCCTATATAAAAATGGAATTTTAGGAGTCCGTAGGGTCCGACCCCTGATACATTGAATTTTGAGCTCAATTTTCGAATTACCTTGTTGTTTTTGACACTGACCTTTTCTATTTACAACTTTTTTTCATCCTTTTTGTATTGAGAGTTGTGCAGTGTCAAGGAATGCTCCTCAAACTGCACAGGTTCTTCTATGAATAGGTCCTATGTAATTTGCTATATTTCAACAATTCATCAAGATACCCATTTAGGTATCTCGACACTATCGATCTTCATATCAACGATATTGCTTTGGCTTCTTGAATCTTGGGAATTATTTGTATTTAGTCTTCTTTTTATCTTTTGCTGGGACAATGTACATGTTCGTTCAATATTGACATTGGGCGGATAATCTCCATCATCACATTCGAATCAAAATTCATTACTCTCTTCTCTGTTTATGTTATTCTCTTGTTTTCTTTGCATAAAGGAGGAAATCCTACATGATTGAGAATTTGAGGAAGGATTCATAATAGTCATGTCAGTGCCCGTTTGTCTTGTTTTACTTTTATTTTGAGTATTTGAACTTATTTATGTAACCAAGTCTTCATTGAAAAAATTCTTGTCCTTTCTTGTGGGGTCATTATCACCAACTTCTTCATCAATTATTGTAAAAATGTTGTTGTACCTCATTGATTCTAAGTGTGTGGATAAAATTCCTTCAGGGTCAAATCCCTTCACGAGATGTGGTTCTTTGAGATTAAATTCATTAAGTGACTTAGGCACTTCTTTCAAATAGGCAAAATTCTTTACTATTGTATCTCCAACATGAATAGACAATTTGATGATTTTCCTCTTTATTTTCCTATCAAATAGGATGCACAAAGCTTTATACTGTCTACAAACTTATGCCACAAAATATTTATCATAGACAAATATCAGGAGAAGAAGTGAGATTTCTTGAAAACCATAAAACCGTATGCATGTATGACTTTTCTCTTGAATACAAATACCCTTTCTCTTGAGAAATTTCTCATCTTCCTCGATTATTCTCTTTGGTTCCACTCCAATTAATACATTTCTAAACTCTTTGAAAAAACTGTCTTGAATAATGTAAAAATGAAATGGTGCTTTGTGTCTCCATAGTAGTGGGTACCAAAACTGAACTAGTTCTTTATCAGTATCAAAATTTCTTTTTAAAGGAAGATCCTTAAAAAATTTGCAATATGCAATTGCAAAGACCAAGTATGTGGTCATGAAAAACCTTTGAGTATTCAAATAATTACTCAATTGAAAATAAACTTAATGTGATATCACTTTTTCCTAGTCAAAGATAACATCTTTCTGAAAAGAGAAGTAGAGTGCATATAGAATTGACCTGGGTATATGGAAAGTCGATTCTCGTCCTACCAAAAGAGTGAACAACCATGAAAATTATCGATATGGTTCTTCCAACAAGGATATATTAATTGTTCAAAGGTTTCTAGGCATATTGACAGATGAAATCATAAAATCCTTCAACACATTTGAACCGCCACCTTGAGAATCAAGGGATGCATATGCATCAAGAAGCTTGAGACTCTTATTTGCGGAAGGAAGGTAAATAATTCTACTTAATAATTTTGGGGTCAGGACAATCAGATTCTTTCCCTGTGTAACTACTTTGATCCTTCTCATCTTGGAATAAAATATTTGAGTACCAGGATACCAACTCCTTGAAGTCAAAGACTTTGAGTACGCAACCAATGTTAACAAGACCTGTAGTCTAGAGTCTATTATTTTTCTTTTCTTCTGGACTTTTGTTCAGAAACCATTGATAAGAATTCGACCAGTAAAAGTTATTGTCTTGCCTCACGAGAGACTTAACTGTATCAACAAAAAAAGTTCCCTTCTTCCTTTTATTTTCCACACTTTTTGTTTCTTCAATGCACTTTGATATATGTGAAACTATAATAATGAATTGTAGAGCTCTAATGGTTAAATGGCCAAGTGTATGGCGGTTTTTTACTGAAATGTCATTTCCACACATACAAATTACCTTCGAAATGATGGTATCATAAATAGAAACCATTAAGTAGCTCTTTGAAAAATGGGACATTTAACTCCCATTAGTCCTAAATCACCACCCTTTCCTCATAAATCATAGCAAACTGATGTGCGATAAATGACTTGTAACACACCCCAGATTTAGTTTTGGGAATGCGTCACTAAAAACCCTACTTCTATCAAATAATGAATTTCAAAATTCCTTTAAATCTTACCCCTTAAAAATTTGATACCCTTTAATAACACACCTATACCCTTGTCCAATTTTTTGATACCAATATTATTAATATGCCTTGCATATGAGACAATTATGCAGTCCTAAAAACATATAATCCATGCTTAATTATATACAATTATAACATTACAAAATTAACATAAATAACCATACACTAGTCATCATAGACACATAAAAGAACACTTATATTTTAATAAAAATCACCAATTGGTCGCATACCTCAAACGTTCCTCCAAGACATAAACTATGTTGGTCATTCACTCTCAACAACATGTCACTGTTGAGCTGGGGCTATGACTCCATGAGGGAAAAGGCTAACTAATCTAAACTAAGGTAAACACAAACACAAATCAGGACAAGGCCAATGAAACCAACTCCAAAAATCGTTCCACCTCACAGCCTCTCATTCCCCACAACCCGTCCCACCCAAGGAAGTGTACCCCTTCACTGCTCAACAATCCTTCAGTTGTACACTTCCCTTCCAAGGCTTTAGCAATAGACTGACCAAGAAGTCTCAGAACTCTGTGGAATTTGGAGCACAAGGATGCTCTCAAAGTGTTATGGGCACCCACTAGGCCAACAAACAGGGAAACATATTCCCACAATTCTCTCACTCAAGGGAATGTTCCACAGGCCTGACAACCCGTTTCTTCAAACCCAACCCACTAAGGATTTTCAGGGGTACACTACTTCAAGGTTACATTTACTTCTTCCCTCACCCTCCCAGGAAAAAGTACAAATGATAGAATGGAAGAATGGAATGGAATTACACTAAAATCCCCATTGAAATATGCATGTGTCCTTTTTGACACATGGCACTCAAAGAAATACTTTTAAGTTTTTCCCCCACTTGGTAATTTGTTCCACCATTTAGGAACTTATGATAACATTATAACTTAAGGACTATTGACTTTAGGAATATATTATAAAATTTCCTTGGCTTAATCCCCCTTGACTTAGCCCCTTTTCTCAAGTCCTAGCTCCCTTTCCCTCTTGTGGCATCTTATCCCCCCATACTCTTTCGTCTGAATTGGTCTGCAGTAGTGATGTATTTAATTAATGTATATCTGAGTGTGATTACAATTTACATGTTAAGAAACAAAGACTAAATACAAAATCACCACAATATATATAGAAGAACAATATGAAAAAACTCTCTTATCACTATCAAACCCTTAGGGTAGGGAAACACCATACAATTGATCCTATTATGGAAGGGATCCTCTCCTGTTCACTTGCCTCTTCGAGGGGTGTTCACTTGCCTCTTCGAGGGGGAACCCTCCTAATGATATTCATCTCCAAATACGATATTTCTCTTCATATCCCATTACATTGCTTGAACTTCTTTATATAGTTCTACCATC
>CBVK0100528941.1:435-10440 GCA_900067695.1 Picea abies | reverse complement strand
CGATTCATTTGGGCATATGGGTTTTCGAGGGGGGGGGGAGACATCCACGAAGGATGTGGTAATTCACAATGGTGACTTTTGCAGTCCATATAAGAGAACAACGATGGACAAACAACGAAGGTATATTTGAATACAAAGAGAGAAAGATCAACGTTGCGATTCTAAGGAAAAATTAGATGAAGAGGGGTCATCTCCCTCAAGGATCCAAGTCGCTCCACTTGAGAGGGCTTGTGTTACCTTGAGGTGATTCAGTGGAAAAATCTCGGGAGACCTTCTTTTTGGCTATGTTTGGGTGAAATCCTATCACAGGTTTGAAGAAGCATGCAAGGAGACATAATAACAGGTCTTTGTTAACTTGGGAAAGTCGAAGCATGCAAGGAGACATAATAACAGGTCTTTGTTAACTTGGGAAAGTCTATAGTAATGAAGAGACATCAAGCCTATGGTTGAGGGCACATTTAAGGTGCACTGGAGGAGGTTGCAGATATGGATGAGACATAGATTGTTGGTGATGAATTTGTGTATGGGTTTCTTGGTGAGGTGAGGTGAATTGTTCGACTCTGCCCAATTGTTAATTGATTCGGTAGTGCTCATATTGTAATTGTTTTGCAATAACAAGTACTTAGTCAGGTGTTAGACACAGTTTGAGTTGCCCGCACTATTTTGTGTGTCTTTCGTTTTTTCCATAGTTCTTCTCTTTGTTTCTCATGATTCATGGATGTATGCTTATATATGATTAATTTTTAAGATGTTAACAATTGTCTAAGTATATATGAATTTCACTAGAGTAGGACTCTGACTCACTGATAGCTTAGAACGGAACATGAGTATGTTGTAGGTTAAGAGTCGTAATCCAAACAAAGTATCCTTGATGTTGCAAAACAGACAAGTAAGAAACATTGTAGTGCCACATGCCTTCAAAAGATAAACGATCACAAGGCATGTGACAACATATTTGCAGTGAATAACATATAAGTGAATCCAAGTTCAACAACTCAAGCATGTTTATTTTTTCCTCTGTTTTTGTAGCTATTCCATTTTTTTTTTAAGAGAGGGAGATGTTGTTTTGGATGGGATATCAGAAGTATGACTTACATAAGAATTACTTAGAATTTTGATGAATTTATCTCTCATATGTGTATCTTGGATGGATTTTGATATAATTCGTTTGAATTGAGCATAAGGACGTATTAAGTATAAAATAATTGAAAGCTTGAAATTATAAAGAAAGGAAAATACTGATGCATTAACAATTAAGGTTTTTTTTGTGAAGATAAGTAATTAAAGGTTTTGGTGAATGTTTATTTTTAAATACATTTATTTCAGGTATATATCAGTGCAACTTTGAATATTTTATAAACCATATCTATCTTCGATGGATTTTGATATAATTCGTTTGAACTCAGCATAAATACGTATTAAGTATAAAATAATTGAAATCTTGAAATTATAAGGAAAATACTGATGCATTAACAATTAAGGGTTTTTTTTGGGTCAAGATGAGTAATTAAAGGTTTTGGTGAATGTTTATTTTTAAATACATTTATTTCAAGTATATATCAATGCAACTTTAAATATTTTATAAACTATATCTATCATTTTTATTAAAACTCAAGTTTTATTAAGCTATATTTTTAAGTAGTTAAATTAAGTATTCAGTTTTATTCAAAACTCAAGTTCTATTAAATTATATTTATAATTAATGAAATTAAATATTTTAGAAAACATTTGTAAATTAAAATAATTTAAAATATTCAGTCTTTCATATTTAAAAGATTTCGCAACTTATTAATAACTTTTAATATACATAATACACTTTTCCATTCATATTTAAATTAATGAAACTAAGTATTTTATAAAATATTTGTAAATTAAAATAACTTAAAATTTTTAATCTATCATATTTTAAAAAAATTATTCACTTATTAGTAATTTTTAATTTATATAATACAAATTTCATTCATATTTAAATTAATTGTTATTTTTAGCTTTTTTAAATATTATATTAAATTAATTTATCATCAACCCAATTCCATTACGAGCTAACTTATATGTACAAACGGCTTAACTATTGTCTGCACGGTCTAAAAATGACCTCAATATGCCACGTATAAAACTTGCAACGCACGGAACGGTTCTCCGCACAATTATTACGTGTTGCAAAATATGCCGAACAAATGATCATATTTTGTGACTTCTATTACGTGTTGCAAAATATGCCGAACAAATGATCATATTTTGTGACTTCTAGGATCGAATAGAAGCCTTTGGACCGTTCACTGAATAGAAAATAGAAGCGGACAGACTACCGATTTTGACTAGTGGCTGAATAATATATTTAAAACCTCTTGAGGTTAGAAAACGATTCTTGCGGCCCACACTCATATTATTTCAACACGCTAATTCTATTCTATTCAGTGCTTGCAAGTCATCTTATTTCAACACGATAGGGCACCTTTGCAGGTGGTACCTTTCCAAATAGTAGGATAGAAATCAATTTCACATGCATTTATTCCATTTCTCATTATATTATCCACACTTTATTAATTTTGTGATCTTTCATGTTTGAAGACATTGAATAGATGAATAAAGACAAAGACTTTCTAAACAAGATAAGAAGAGTATATCA
This sequence comes from Picea abies, assembly GCA_900067695.1. Classification (NCBI taxonomy): domain Eukaryota; kingdom Viridiplantae; phylum Streptophyta; class Pinopsida; order Pinales; family Pinaceae; genus Picea; species Picea abies. Next base: position 7,811 of record CBVK0100528941.1, on the reverse strand, counting down.
ACAAGGAATACGGATAAACTTTTCAAAGAAATCAATATGCTTGCAAAGATTTTGAAGAATTTTTTAACAAACTATGTTAATTGTAACAATAAATAGAAAACAACAATCTCCATAGTTGTCAATAACAACATCTCCAAAGATAAATAAAAAAGCTCTAAAATATTTAATTACCAAACAATTAAACTAAGTATACATAATATTAAAAGCATAAATAAAAAATGGATTAATATATAATTTAATTAAATCCATGCTTTGTAACACCATGCCAAGCCAAGCACATCAAAGACAAAGACATTCATCATTTTATCGAAGGTTATGAGGCAATTAGTCAAAAAAAAAAATAAAAAAATATGTAATTAAAATATTTTATTTTATTTTAATTATTATTTTTCACTTTTTGATTAGTTTTATTTAAAATCTATTTATACATTTTTAGAAATGCAATTTCAATAATAAAAAATTACAATTTCACAAAAAATTATATAACTAGATATTGGTGATAATTATCTATTTTAAAAATAGAATATTTAAATTTCTTAATAAATAAAATGGAAATCTAAAATTGATTGTTTGAGTTAAAATAGTTCTAATGAGAAAGAAGATTTAAAATACTTTATATAATTCTCTAATTTTGATACGAAAGAAGATTTAAAATATTTTATATGATTGCCAAACTCTTTTTATTTTCAATGGCTTTTCACCCATAAATAAAATTAATGGTTTTTCACCCACAAATAAAACTAATGAATGATGGGTTATGGGAAAGCCAATTTCAACATACACTTACCTTCTAGCAAACTCCTTACAAATATCTAGAACAAAACTTTTAAAATTGCAAATTTAAAAAAAAATATTCAATAATTCAAAAGCCACAAATACTTACCCACTTATATCCACTTAAAATTGCACTATCGGACTTTAAGTTATAAATTTAAAACTCCAATTGATACATGCAACTAAACCAAATTTATGATGTAAAATCGACACAACATATGAGAATTGAAACTATTTTTTAAGAGTGAATACATGATATTTACCTTAATGTGAATTTAAGTGAGGAGTGAACTCGAGATTATGTAATCCTCGTTTATATGCTTCCCCCTACCACCCTCATGACTTCCAGCTCTTACAACTACTACTTGAAGCGTGCAAGTAAATCAAGATTTAGATAAACTATAACAGGGAGAGGCTTGTTATATGATTGTATCCAATAAGAATAGAGTTCGTCCTCTATTACATGGCCCTAACAATGAACACCCCTCTATCAAGGCCTAATCATGTCCTATCACTGTGTGCATAAGAGTTACAATTCAATCCAAACGTCTTCTCTATTTTCTATGCACGTTTTGCAAAAAATATCCATAAAATATGATATGCATGGCAAGTTCCAAAAAAGTTTCACTTTAAAGACAAGTTGCCCTGTTACTAAAAAAATATCCATAAAATATGGTATGCATGGCAAGTTCCAAAGAGATTTGACTCTAGAGACGAGTTACCCTGCTGCTGCCGTTCCGTTGTCCGATTGATAATAAAGAGCCCCTCAAATTTCTGATCCACTTGAAGACGTGTGCAATTCCACACTTAATGCACTTAATTGCATAGAACTATAACTCCAACCCTGCGAGTCCCATCCACTCCACCACTCAAGGTTTTATCTAATTGCAGATTGAATCATTACAAATGGGTCAACAACTACCACATCACATACACGCATAATTAATGTAATTGAAATTCTTTGGGCAAATATTAATGTTGTGACATTTTTGTGTTTTGGCAAACTAGAATTTTATTATTATTAGTTGTCAAAGGTCGGGATTATAAGTCATCGGTGATTTCTTATGGGTGTTAACGTTCACTTCAATTTTCTTCATAATTAAAAAATATAATTAGCATAGCCCCCTGATTGTGGTTGATGAATGTAGAAAGAGTTATTAAAGCAATGGAATTTGAACAGAACTTAACAATGAGGTATTTTATACATCTTTGTTAATTAGGTAAAAGTGGCAATCACAATAATGGCAGGAAAATATTAATTATATTAAGTAAATGTGAAAAAGTAAACAAGGAAAAGTAAGCATTAAAAAATACAAAAAAGTTATAAACATGAAATTCCATTCATTGATTTAGGAGGACGATTAAGAATATGCCAGCCATAAGAAACATAAATTGCTAGCCATAAGATTAGTTTTTATAAAGAAATAAATATAAAGAAACATAAATATTAATTTTATTAGAATTAAAATATATTAAAAAATAATTTTTTTAAAATATTATAATTTTTTTAATTATTAATTTTATTAAAATTAAAATAAATAAATAAATTGTTTATCTAATTTCTTTAATAAAACCCCGCCCTATCATCTTCTATAGACCAATTGCTTGCGAACTAAACTAGATTTAATACTAGAAAATCAGAACTAATCACGGCGAGGGGGCATAAATAGAGGATTTATATTAGAGAAATTATTATTATAATTTCTTTAATAAAACCCTACCCTCTATATTATAATTTCTCTAATAAAATCCTGCCGTCCCACAAGCTTTATTAGAGAAATTATAATAATAATTTTACCCATACACCAGCATAGGATGACCATTTTCTTACGTAATTATGACCGGTAACATGCCTAGCTGGTGATCGCGGACAGCTCTTGTGTTTTAATTATAGATTTTGAAATGGTGGATGCAAAGAACATTGCAGTCGTTTTGGGAAAGGTGGATTTGGAGCAGACTGTACTTACTTTAGTTTTTGGTGTAGAGTTTGATACGTCTGTGTTTGAACTTTGCATTTTTTTGTTGCGTGAAGGGCATTTTATAATTTGGTGTTAAGTCTGAAAATTTGGAAGTTTTGTGTTAATTTTTTAAACATATTGATAAATTTTTCGAGTATTGTCAACAGTCATGAGTGGATGCGTCGATTATGGTATGTTGAGCTGATATGCTTTACTTTCTATGAAAATTGAAGAGAGTTTGTGTTTTCTTGAGATGTTTTTGTTTCACGGTCTATTTATCTGTACTTATTTTTGGCAGTCATCTTGATCACCTTTTAGAGTGTGGTTACTTCCTATTTTTGAACGAATCTGACGATTTCGTGTTTTTTTCTTGAATCTTAAGCGTATTCTTCGGAATTTTGTGCATCTTCCCAGTGATATTAGGTCACCTATGAATTTATTTATATATATATATATATATATTACTAAGTTCGAATTTCGGATTCTAATTCGGATTTGATTTTATAAGGAAAAAATTCAGCTCAAAAAATTGGGCAATAGACATCTTATAAATACTAAAACATAGTTATTTTTTAGAAAACAAAAAATTAAAAAAAAAATCTCTATTTTTAAATCCCTATCCCTATTTATTTTGCAATTTTGAAACATTTGCTAAAACTTATTAGAAAGAAATGTCGTTCATGTATTTAATATGGTATAAATTTACCCCAACAAAAACAGGGATACAAAATTGTATGCTTTTCATTGAGAGATAAACAACCTTTACCTCAAATAAAATTTTGTTATTCCACACTACACGACTAATTATTCTAAACTTAACAGAGGAGTTAAAGCCTCTTGCGTACACTAATTCTTCTGGTCATCTCATTATGGAATTGGTATCTTCGATTTACAAATATGTAGATTTACAAATTCTTCCTACAACAACGCTCCGGCAAGTAAAATTATCGACATGTGCAACACTTTAACAGTTGGACGCTAGGCACTATGGAAACCAAGATAATAGTTAGGAGGAATAGGTAGACCATGCATTGCTTCAGAACATACTCCTTTTTATATGGATCTACGTACTTTAGTTGTTCCAGTAATTGTCTGCATTGACATAATTGTTATTTGAAAGGACCGGCATGGAATGTGGTGGTTCATTAGTTCTATCTCCCGATGCGAGTAAATCCATACCATTCAGGAAGATTACTATGGTCACATTAAGTTAAAGAACATTTTTCTCACAACTTTAAATGAAATCGATTTTGTTATCTTGTTTGGTTAAACCTAAATATAATATATATTACATTTTAATTAAAACTTTTGATGGATAGATGCAACTAATGTACAATAATGGATCAATGCTATCTATAACAAAACCATGTTGTAATTTAAGGGGTTGCAAAATAAAGTAGCTACCAATAAGAAAGTCAACAACCATAAAATATAATAATATACAAACATACACACAGAAGAAAGATAAGTAGTTATACAACCAACCACAACTAATTTTTTGTTATACTATCTTAAATAATCAACAACCATTATATCTTATATTTGTGGCTATTTATATAATTCAATAGATGAAGGTAGTTACAACTTCCCTAACTACCTTAGTTGTTTGACTCAAACAAATCAAGTAAATAATTTACTACATTACTTTGTTTTGATAATTTCTACATTACTTTGTTGAATAAATGTATTACAAAACATTAGTAAAATATTTAGGGTAGAAAACTATTAGTTGTTTGACTCAACAGATTCAAGTAGATAATTTACTACATTACTTTGTTGAATAAATGTATTACAATACATTAGTCAACTATTTAGGGTAAGAAATTATTAGTTGTTTGATTCAACCGACTCAAGTAGATAATTTAATACATTCTTTTGTTGAATAAATGTATTACAATACATTAGAGAACTATTTAGGGTAGGTAACTAGTCAACTAGGTGCCTCCAACAATATTTCTTAACCTATGTACTTGAAAGGCCATTAGTTATGTATGATGTGATTTGTTAGAAAATGCATGACTTTCTAGTGCTTGCACTATGCTTAGGTATATTAAGTTTTATTTTGGAATAGTTTAAATCATTTTGTTAAGTATAAGTCATTGGGGTTCATCAATAATAAATGCATTATGTATAGTTTTATTTTTTTTGTATTCCAATATTAAGGTTTAAATGATTATTTTCTTATCCATGCCACAGTGAGGAAATTTGTTAAGGTATTCTAAAAAAATCCATAAATGTGTCTATGAAGGACACATGTCCTTTTTTAGTGAAATAAATGTTTCTGTCAAATGAAGATATATTTTAATGAATAGATCGAGGTAAGACGCCCTTCTTGTAGCATGATGTCATCAAATTGGTTTAAGAATATTGAATCAATGTACAAGGATATTTTCAATGGAGATCTATTTTATATTGATGACAATCTAGGTGACTTCATAATTCCTCTTTATTGCATGTCAAAAGGCATAAACAAGGGGAGAATATATGGGGTTAAATGTATATGATATGACCCCAAGCCAAAAATTTATGGGGTTAAATGTACATGTAATGTGTAAATGTATATGTAATAGTGGTCAACCTAATAAAGCTACTACTTGTGCAATGTGTGAATAGGTATAAATAGAGATCATGTAGTCATTATTGAGGGAGATGTGGATAAGGATGCATTAATGTATTGGGGTATTTGGAGAAAGTTCTCCAACTCTTCAAGGATCTATTGTGTTATTGACCTCTCTTATTTATATTGAAATTTTCATCTACACTAAAATTTACTTCACGTGGTATTTAATCTAGTTTCTTATGATATCTTGGGTATTTGTTTCTTTACATTTTGTTCGAGAGCATATGACTCTAGGATTTTTCTCTTTCTGATTAGTCATCACGACATTTTCACTATAACTTTTTTCCTTGGGAGTTTCATATAACGATTTTTTTTTGATCTTGAGACATAGTGTGGCACATGTCATAATTTTTTTAGGTTCTTGTTCACTCCACTTTCAGAAATATAGGCTATGGAAAATATGGTTTTACTAGTCCTAAAATTAGTCTCAAACATGTATTATTGGTAAAAAAAAGTCATAACTTATTTTCTGGGATACATATTAGATAAAAAAAAATCAATATCATGAGACATATCTAAAATATTTGGGTAAAGTTTTCGGTATTTGATTCCTGACTACTTTTAAGATACAAGTTGTGAAAGTTATGGTTTTTGACTAGTCCTAAAACTAATTTGGAACACGTGTTCTGAGTAAAATGGTAATATTTGATTTTATAAGGATCCAAATTAAACATCACTATTTTCTTTAGAAATAATATGAAACATAGTGTTTTAGGTCCAAATTTAGTAGAATATTAAAAAAATGGACATGTGGCATGTTGTAAAAGTTTTCACTTTCGAACGGACCAAAAATAAGAAAGTTTTGGGAAAGTTACCATTAATTTCACTTGGTGCATCAAAATATGGTCAAAGATATGAAATTGAGGATGGCATGTCCCCATTTTTGGGTTCCCCTGTTTTGTAGTAGAAGTGACTTTCATGGATTTTCAGTGAGGAAAAAGGAGTAAAAATGGGTAATTTAATGTCACTTAGTTAAGAGATGTTATGTTTTTTTAAGTGACATTAGGGAAATAAAGTAACTTTAGATTAATAAGTTACTTAACCATTATTGAAGTGAATTTTAATCTTAAAGTAAAAGTAAAATGGGGATAAGGGTGACATTTGATTTGGTCAAAAGGGGATAATTCTAGAAGACATGGCAAAAGGATAAAAGGAGCGGTAGAGCCTCACTTTGGATTATGACTTGACCTCTCATTTTGAGGTTCTCGTGGAGCCACTATTTCGTTAGGGTTTAGAAAAACCATTCCAAATTTGGTTTGGTTTCAGTGGTGCAATATCCAGCCTAGCTAGACATGGAGGAGGATCCATACCAAGTCTTCATTGGAGCTTCAATTTTGGGTTTGTTTTCAGTTGGAGGTAGATAGACTCTCACAAGAGATTGTGAAACTATCAGAAATAGGTCGATCCCAGTTTTGTAGGTACAATATGGTTTTAGAAGGCCTATTAGCGACATCATTAGTTCTTGAAGGCAAGGGTCCCGCAAGGCCCCACTAGTTGCTCAGGCTTGTCCTGCGAGGATATTTGTAGACTGAATTTTTTTGCAAGAGGGTTTCTGAAGGAATCCTCACTGGTTGAACACCAGTAGTCCTGCAAGGCCCCGCATGATGCCAAACCTCATCTTGTGAGGATCTCTGGAAGAGGGTTTCTGATGCAGGAGCATTGTCAGCAAGTACACGTGGCAGGACAACTTAGTGCCTGTGATCCAATACGAAGTCTCGAATGCTAGCCAGTACTGTAATTATTTTGAAGCAATAGAAAACAAAAGAGGAAATATCACATGCGTGGAGACAAAATGAGCATGCATGACTTGGGAGCTTAACCCTAGTCTTAATGTAACAATAATTAGATAAAAATTAGTTTGTTTCTTTTGTATAAAGAGAGATTTTGTATGCCCAAAAGAGGGGTTATGAGAATTATGAGCAAGTAGGAATATCATAGCAGTAGTTGTTTCTTTGATTTTAGTTGTAACCATTTTCTTGATTTTGAATGAAGATAACAGAGGAAAATTGATCCAATGTATGGTG
>CBVK0100528921.1:2372-32140 GCA_900067695.1 Picea abies | reverse complement strand
TCATTAGTTACTCATGTATCCTATATCTATTGTAAATTATTCACTCTTTGATTGTGGAATACAATTAATGAGAATTCTTCCATTCTTTATCTCTTCTCTCTTCTTTCTCATGGTTGATGCTTTAAAGGTTGAGGAGATAATTTAGCTACCTCCGTCGCATATGATTAGACAACTTCAAAGCTTGCAGGGAAATAAAAATTTTCTCTTGTGATTTGTGTTGAACGACGCCACATCACACAAGGATCTATGTGCCTTTTGAAGAAAGTGGTCCCATTTTATTGGGATGAAGCTGCACAACGTTCATTCTATGCATTAAAGAAATATTTTTTTTCGACTCCTTTGTCAAGTCCCCCTGACTAAGGAGAGTGTGGGGGAGTGGAGAGAGAGGAATAAGGAGAGTGTGAGTGGTGGAGAGAGAAAAAAAAAAAGAGTGTGTGAGAGTGAAGGAGAGGGAGATAGAGAGGGGGGGTAGAGAGGGAGAGAGGGAGATAGGGAAGGGGGGTATATATAGATGTAGGAGAGAAGATATGAGGTATATTGGGGTGAGGGGGAGTAGAGAGAGAGTTTCTAAGTGCGAGAGGGGGAGAGATAAAATAAGAGAGGTGGGGAAGACATGGAGTGTTTTAGTGTGTTAGAGGGAGGGAGAGGGTTACAAAGAGAGGGAGTATAGAGAAAGAAAGTGAGAGGAAGGGAGGAGAGGGAGGGAAGGGGGGTAGATAGAGTAAAAGAGAGAAAGGAGGGAATAATGGGGGAGAGAGAGGGAGTAGATGTTTGTGAGAGAGATAAGAGATATAGTGGGATGGACGGGGAGAGAGAGAGACAGGGAGGAGGTGGTAGAGAGAGAGTGAGGCTGAGTGTCAAAGGAAGGGAAAAGATACAGGGAAGGTGAGGAAGAGAGATATAAATAGATAAATGGGGGGAGAATAGAGGAGAGAGAGGGAGAGGGATATAGAGTGAGGGGGAGAGAGGATTACATGAAATCAAGATAGGATGGGAGAGGGATACAGAGTGAGGGGGAGAGAGGATTACATGAAATCAAGAGAGGATGGGAGAGGGATACAAGGGCAGGGTTGCAAAGAAAGAAAAAGAGTATAAGAGATCTTGAGAGTGATATGGAGAGATAGATAGATAATGTAGAGAGAGAGGGAGGGAGGAAAGAAGAGGAAGGAGGGGGATATCCAAGAAGAGAAAAAGAGAGGTTGAGAGTGATAGGGAGAGATATACAGAGGGAGGTAGAATGAGAAAGAGAGAAAGAGGGGTAAATATAGAGAGGGAAAGAGAGAGAGAGAGCGTGAGGAAAAGACTAGAGAGAGAGAGAGAGAGAGAGAGAGAGAGAGAGAGAGAGAGGTGGATAATAAGGGGCTAGAGAGAGAGAGAGAGAGAGAGAGAGAGAGAGAGAGAGAGAGGTGGATAATAAGGGGAGGGATAGACAAATGGGAAGAGGTAGGGTGAAAGAGATAGGAAGAGAGAATGAGGGAAGGAGTGGGGGGAAGAGAGAGAGAAAGAGAGTGGATAGGAGGGGGAAGAGAGGAAGGGGGGAGGGAGGGAGAGGCTTGAAGGAGGGGGAGATAGAGAGAGACTAGGTGTGAGAGTGTGAGGCATGGCAAGGAAAGGCATAGGTCTAGGTGTAGGTCATGGTATAATTCTAGATCTAAGTATATATCTAGGTATTGACATGCATTTCCATGTCTAGGTCAAGGAAATTTTTTTCCTTACCATGCCTTTCCTTGTAATGTACCACAATTGGAAGTGTGTGAGAGTCTGAGAGGAAGAGAGAGGAATAAAAAGAGGGGAGGTAGAGAGTGAGTGTGTTAAAGTGTGGGAGGGACAGAAAGTAGGACATAGAGGGGTGCTATAAAGTGTTTCTTTGAGAGTGTGGGAGGGAGATAAAGGAAGATAAAGAGGGAAGGCAGAGACCGAGTATGTTAGACTATGGTAGGGAGAGAGAGGAAGACGTAGAGGGGATATATAAAGTGTTTGAGAGAGAGTGTGGGAGGGAGAGAGAGAGAAATGCATAGAGGGGAAGTAGAGAGAGTGTGTGAGTGTGAGAGGGAGAGAGAGCAATGAATATAGGATAAGTAGAGAATGAGTTTGAGTGTGAGAGGGAAAGGGAGGAAAATAGAGAGATGGAGATGGATAGAGATGAATGTAGGAGAGAGGGGTAGATATAGGAGAGACAAAGGTTAGAAAGAGGAGATATAGTGGGAAAGAGGGGGAGAGAGAGAGGCAGGAGGGTGGAGAGAGAGAGTGCATGAGAGTGTCAGTGGGAGAGAGATAAATACAAAGAGGAGGGGTAGAGAGAGTGTTAGAGGGAGGGAGAGGAATATAGAGAGAGGGGTAGAGAGAGGGAGAGGCAGATAGAGAGGGGGGGGTAGAGAGAGAATAAGGAAGGGGGGATACAGTGGGACATAGAGAGGGGGGATAAAGAGAGAAAGATGGGAAGAGAGAGAGTGATATTGAAACTAACAATGAGGAGAGAGAGAAAGGGTGGGAGAGAGGGGGAAGATATATGGGGGAATAATAGGAGAGGGAGGGACACATGGGTAGAGAGGGAGAGAGAGAGAGGGGGTGGGAAGAGAGGGACTTGGTGTGAGAGTCAAATGCATCTGAAGGAAAGGTCTACGTCTATGTATTTTCATGCCTTGTCATTTCAAACTATTTCCATCTCTAGGTATTACCATGTATAGGAGTGTGATAGGGAGAGAAAGGGAGACAAACAAAGGGGGTAGAGAGGGAGAGTGAGAGCGAGATAGAGAGGGGCTATATGTAGGGGAGGCAGAGAGAGGGAGGGAGGAACAAGGGAATGGAAAATGACAAATATCTTATAAGATCACATGCGCTCTCTCAGGAATGTCTGTGCATTCTTATAACGTGTGATCTCTATTAGGAATGCATGCTCATTCCTAGATTGCAAACACCATATTTATAACGTGTACACGTTCTCCTAAATTCAATGTTTTTTGGGTGGGATTGATAATGTGTATGATGACTTTGTTTCCTTGGATTAGGTTCGGGATGAAAAGGATAGTGTTTCAGTGTGTAAAATGATAAAACCCTCATTTTTGTGAATACCTCTCTATATCTTTGTCTTTTACATTATTTTTCTATAGGATAAATGATTTAGTTGTTGAGAAAAATAAACAAATAGATAGAGTCATCTATGGAGATTCCAAATATATATCTTTTTTTTTAAATTAATATTGTATACTATTTTTAATCTATTTTTGTCTTTGCATATATAAAAATCCTATAATACATAGGTCTCTTATTTATGTCAGATTAACCATTTCTCGAATTTTTTATATGCCACACTAGAGGATACTGATAGCTATGATCTAAAAAAAAAGAAATTATTTTGACCATGTTAAGACCCTCTTAGTCTGCCCAAACAAAAGATGTTTTAATTTCAAGGATATATTTACTTTGATAATTTAAAAAATATATAAAATTAATATTACAAATTTCCAAAAAATACAGGAACTATACCAATGGGTTCTCTACAAGTATAAAAGTTTTTGGAATGAAATTCCATTGTTAAGGTACTTAACACCTGCACAAACAAAAACATATACCTTATATTTTGTTGGAAAAATAACATACCACTATTAGAAAAAATAAATTTTGGCATAGTTATTAAAAATTTCTATGAATAAAAGTTATATATTCAAAAATCTAATTCAGTTTCCTATGTTTCATGTTCTTACATCATATTCAAATTCATTGGAAAAGTACCTTCAATAATACATCCAAGTTAACATATTGTTGTTTTTCTAGGTTTGCATTGCCACTAACACATCATGAAAGACCATATTATCATGTGCTCACACAACTTTCTTCAATACATACAAGACTTTATTCAACCTATACACAATGTACTCTTGGCCTTCCACTTCAAATCTTGGTAGATAATTTGCATAGACATCTTCTTCTATATTTCCATTAAAAAAGGATCACTTCACATCCATCTATTAAACTAGCCATTTGGTTTGTGTTGCAATGGCTATCACAACTCTAATAATATCTGACCTTGCTACTAGAGAAAGGGTCTCACCATAATAAATATTGAGTTGTTGATAAAACCCTTCGAAAACTAATGTTGCCTGATATTTCTCTACCTTTCCTTTCTCATTCAGTTTTTGCTTATAAACCCACTTAACACCAATGTTGGTTTTATATGTTGGGATATCAACAAGATCCCATGTCATATTCCTTCCAGTAGATTCAATATATTCATTCATCCACTATACACAATGTTATTCTCTCATTTCCTCTTCAAAATAAGTAGAGGAAAAGTGAGCTTGTCAATCCATGTCATCCAACTACTCATGGATTTCCCTCAAGCTCATTGTTTTATGATTTCTCATAAAACCTATTGACTCACTGCTGGAACAAGAACTATTTTCAGGCTATTCTTGTTGTCTTTTCTCATGTAACCTTGGAAGTATTGGTGGAGGTACTTTTTATCTGAAGTTGTCCACATGTTGATATATTTGGAGTAATGGGTTTTTCTTGTCCATTGTTTCATTTTCTTGGTCACTACAATATTTTTCTTCCAATAATTTGACATCTCTTATCACCACAAATTTCTTGGTGAATAGAGATTATAGAGTCTATAGGCTTTGCAATGTTCAATATACCCAATGAAAACATTTTTCACTCATGTTGTCAAGTTTCCTTCTTAGCTCTTTTGGGACATGTGCATAAGATATAAAACCAATTTTTTTTAAGTGAGAGATAATTGACTTCCTGCCACTCCATGCTTCTTGGGGAACTTTATCTTTCACACATTTTTCTGTAGATAAGTTCATAATGTAGACTAAACAAGGAACAACTTCATCCCGAAAATCATTGGATTTATTCTTAGCTTTGATCATACGCATTGCAATGTTCATGATGGTTTGATTATTTATTTCATCCACTCCATTCTGCCACATAATAGATTTTGTGGTGAAATTCATTTTAATTTCTTGTTGTCTACAAAATATTGCAAAATCCTTATAGTCATACTCTCCTCATCCATCTAACATAAGCAATTTAACATATTTTCCACTCTATTTTTCTTCTATAGGTTTAAATTCTTTGAACTTTATGAATGTATCATATTTATTTTTGAGGAAATATACCCAACATTTCTACCTCAAATCATCATTGAATGTTAGAAAAGTAAAAATATGCACCAATGGACTCAGTTTGCATGGGTCCGGTTAGATTTTTGTGAACTATTTCTAGATGCTCTTTGGCTATGTAGGAGGCCATTGGAAAGCTATGTCTTTGATGTTTTCCAAGAATGAAACTTTCACAAGGGTTCATATGTTCTTTAAATATAGGTATTCCCTTAACCATTGAATTTTTTTGCAAGATACTAAGACTCCTAAAAATTTTGTGACCATACCTAGGATTCCATGACCAAATCTCTTCTATTCTTGAGACATTTTGTGCAGATGATTGTGACATGTTTAACCTTCACAAATTAAATCGGAACATTCTATTCTTGGTCAGATTATACTTTTCAACAAGTCTTCTACTAGGTGTCTTATCTAACATATTCCATGTGGAGTCCTTGGATATGACATCATAACCATTTTGACTCAATTGTCATATACTTATTAGATTATGTCTAAGATAGGGTACATAAGAGAAATCAAGAATTTATTTCTTCTCATTGTTCTTGGTTAATACTAACACAACACATTTTCATAATGCCTTGACATGCTAATCATCTCCTAAAGTAATTTCAGATTGAATAGAAGTATCAACTCTAGATAACAACTTTTTGTTACCTATTATGTGATTGTTGCAATGAATGTCTAATAAGAAAAGTTCGAGTAGTGTGCCGCCGCACCCTACCAGAGGAGGGACCTACAGACCTCCTGAAATTTACGCACCTTTCTTCTACGACTTCTCCAACCCACTCTGATACCAAGTTAAAATATGAGAAAACAACACACAGAGGTGAGGCTACCCTCACTTCTATATATTATTCAATGAAGACTCATTACATCATTATATAGGAAAAAACTATTGATTCAGTTACATGAAAACCACATACAACTAGGCTCTACAGATAGTGAACTATGAACTGACACTTACAACTCATTCTTACTCCATTATTTCCAAGTGTCCGCTCTTTCTTTATTTTGCTTCTTTTTGAAGAGGCTAGAAATTTCTTTATAGAAGTGACTCCAAGGTCAATCGGTCAATCTACACAATGGTTCCTCCATGAGATTAGCTTATTTTGCTTCCTATGTGCGATCATATACAACAACAGCTCTAGAAATATCTTTATTGCAATTGCTATGGTTTTGGGAAAAACACCGACTTCTGAATTTTTCCCCAACAATCCACTATTTGGGTTGGCTCATTTATGGACTCTAACTTAGCAATTCTTCTTACAACAGTTCTTCATCTGTCAACTCTCTTCTTATAGTGAACGAGTGATCTTACTCTCATGCAAGCAACTCTATTGACCATCATTTTCTTGACTGATCTGTTGCTTTCATACACAACTTTCATAGGCTCTGGTGGTCACAATCCACATATCTAGGCCACATATCCAGGGTTCTTGGCTAGTGATGGAATGAAGCCTAGACCTACTCTAATACCATGAAAAGATTAAGTAAAGACATAATTGAGGCAACTCACTACACTATTGATGTGTATTCTATTAATATGAATGATGTAATTAGATATTTTCCTTAACAAATATCACAGATAGGTGAGACATGCATATCTGACAATATCAACATCAACACCACTAGCCATAGCCTCACGATTACCCTCCCCAGTCTTTATGCATATTATCATATCAAATTGCATGTCAAAATAAGATAATGAAATTGAGAATGAAACTGCATTCTGTGGAAGAATACTTAAGGTTGATATAGCTCTTCTCATTGTACATGAATGAATGGGCATGTAATAAGCTATCATTATTATTAGCTACTCTAGAATTTTGATTACAATAATATTCAAAAACACAAGCAATAACACCAAGTCAAGTATATTTAGGAATATTTACACAGATATCAAATTCCAAACCAATAAAATGAGGCTTCATTAGAATCCTTCGAAGAAGACCTATTTTATTCTTCATTCATATTTGTCTCACACCCCTCTTCACCATATATTTTATTCCCTTGATAATCACCTACAATACCTACCATATATTTTTCAACCTTGGTCATCACCTATAATACTCACCATTGATGAAGATAAAGTCATGGTGATGAAACTAGAATTTTTTTTTACAAAAAAACAATAAATGTTTACAAGTATACAATATGCTAAAGTTAGGATGATTAAAAATTATTCTTGATTCATCTTTCAAACGAAGCCTTTGTTCATTTCCAACACACATCAGAAGAAGTTATGATCCATGCTTAATTCTGGTGGTTTTTCTTTCTAACGTCAAGATGATCCGATCCAAGGTTCATCCGGGTGGTTTGTCTTTCTAACGTCAAGATGATCTGTCTTTTCTAGGAATCCACATTTTGATGATTTCTATTCATGGGTGGTATTAAACATTCAACCATCAAAATAAAAACAGAAATCATTTTATTATTTGCAATGTTAATCACCTCTAATAATGACTAACACCCAATCAATAATTTCAAACATATTCAATCTTAGTCACAAAATTAGAAGTTATAATTAAGAGAAAGATCAATGTAACACCTAGTTTCCAATAAGAGGGATGCCTATCAGCATGACTAGAAAATGAAACAAACTAGTTTGCTACAACATTTTCAAATGCCATTTGTGATATTTTTGTATTTTGAAATAATTCCTCTTTCCCATATACTAGAGGGTGAAAACCAAAACTTTTGATGCACAAGGTTTTTCTCAAATCTTTCGTTACTCACATGCACACAATTTTAGTTAGAAAAAATTGTAGTTAAATCCACATAAGAAAAATCCCATGGCATGTTCATATGTCAGTACCTATTTTAAATCTTAAATAATCTTGAAACAAATAAAAGGTTGTAACTCTATCTGTTATTGATACTCATCTTGATGCAAGTAATTTGAGTGATAGGATACGCCGATATGGGACTGATATAAAGACGTTTATGGGAAAGCAATACATGGTAAATTTCCATATGATAAAAGGAGTAACTTCTTTGGGAGGAAAAAAGATTGATATCTCATGCAGGTATTCAACCACATAGTCCTCACACTCATAATATTGTATTGGGACAAAATTGTTTGTAAGCTCCTTAATCTAGTTGGCACCGAGTGTATCTATTTGATTTAGTATGGGACCCCACCTTAGCAATGCCAAATCGTACAAGCTAAATCATGGGAACAAATATGTATTATCATAATACATGGTTTTACTTCTTCCTAGTCATATCCACACCACGACTAGATTTATATGATGGTAACCAATGTCATCGATAAATATGATCTTCTATAAAGATCATTGTTCTCATAACCTTTTCCCATTTGAAAATGACTACTATATTTTCCTGTCTTTGAATTTTGGACCTACAACTTTCCGTAGATGAACTTATATATATAGTTTCATCTAGCTTAGATGTAGACCAAGTAAAGTCATAGTTATGATAATTTTCATGTTCCTTCACAACCAAATCACTTGGCCACCTCATTTGAACTTTTTGATCTCTGAGTTTTTTGATGTGGACTAGGCCCAGTCTTGGGAGAAAAAAACCACACACATGTACCACCACATTCATCATGTACTAAATCACTCTCCATCTCTTTATGCATTTCATTGAGAGTATTTACCACGACATCTAGCCAATCACCATCTTCTCTCTACAACAGTATGAGCTTAGGAATGTTATGCATTTCATTGAGAGTATTTACCACGACATCTAGCCAATCACCATCTTCTCTCTACAACAGTATGAGCTTAGGAATGTTTCCATCTCTTCCAATAGTGCATCTAATGTTTCATTGTTATCACTTCTATTATGAGTTATTGGGCTCTCTTGCACATCAAGTCTGTTCACATGACTGTTCCTTCCTTTCCTAGTAATTTACTTTGGTCTATAGAAACACACTCGCACTATCATTTTCTAGTTACATGATATTCTCCTGTAAATAATTCTTTCACTTAGATTTCACATAGTATTGGTATTCCTCATTAGAGGGTCACTTAAATAGTAGTGTTTCACTTCATCAACCACATGGTTTACAAGATTTTGATTCTCCACCAAAGTAGTAGTGATCCCATATCATATTTTAACAAAAGAATTCTTATTATAATAATAATAATATATAATAGTCTATTTTTAAGGTCACGGCCAAGCCAAACACCTAATTGGTGTATGAGACCCCCTTGTTTATGGGACAAGGGACCCCCTCTACCCAACGATTTGACTGGTAAAGTCTGCAAAGGTATACATACCCTACCCCCTCTGAATTTGAACTTGTGACCTCTTAAGAGGAAACACATGTTCTTAACCATTAGGCACACTCAAGCTGTATAAAAACATCCATACAACCAATAGTGTGGAAACTTATTATAGTCGTCTTCTCCCTCTATAGAACCATTCCTAAAATACGAGACTTCATTTGATGCTATAAAACCAACCATACACTCAATAGTGTGGAAACTTATTATAGAACCATTCCTGAAATACGAGACTTCATTATAGCACATCCTTTATGTTCCACCTCTGCCTCCTAATTAGCACTTACATCGGTTGTGTTTTCTCGAGTAAAATCAATGAAGTTTCCCTTTAATTTCCCATAGCACATCAACAATAATCCTCAGCTTTGAAAATTTTGATATAATTAATTATTTATATAGAAAAATTGATATAATTAATTATTTATACATAAAGCCATCGTTATCGATTGCCTACATAATTTTATTTAGTGATTTCGTTTTTAAACTAGCGAGAAGGTGGGAACTCTTTTCGAAAAAATAAAAACGAACTAATATAAATGAACCAAGGAAGCCTCCAAGGATGACACACTCAATATAGCAACGTCTTCCTTAGTCAACAACCATTGAATACTTCCCAACCTTTAATGCCATTGTTTCTCATTTGCAACTATGTTTCTCAATATAGTAGCATCTTCCTTAGTCAACAACCATTCAATACTTCACGGCCTTTAATGTCATCGTTTCTCATTTGCAACTATGTTTATCTTTCGTAGTAGGTATTGCAACTATGTTTATGTTTCTTAGTACTTATTGATGTGCATCACGTAGTTTCATATTTCCAACGTTTTCTCTATGTGCAAGGGTTAAATATTATTTATTTCATATCCCTTGTGTTGGGTTGTGTGAATATTGAGTGAACCCATCTTTTGCTATATAAATATCATTTATCTAAGATAATAAAAAATACCATATCATTTTTTATTTATGGATTTCTCTTTTTCTTAGGTAAATTACTCTATGCTTCACTTCTTATCCTGGGTTTATTTGGTTGTGAGATTGAAATGTCAGTTGTATACATCGATGAAATGAAATATACATGTATCAATGCCATGGAAATCATAGTACTAACACATATTAATATATTGATAAATATTGCATCAATGTTAGTCGGTATGTATTATATTAAGAGATGCAATTACGGATAATAGTTAATGTAATGTGGACATATTAATTAAATAATGATAGTTTTTATGACACAAATTTTGAAATACAATAACTACTTTATTTATATTTTTAATGGTATATCAATTTAGTTCTTGCATAGAAAGAAATTATAGAGATGAGGTAGAAATTAAAATTAGTTATAATTTTCTCAATATTTTTTAGAAATTTTACTATAATTTCAATGTGTAAATGAAATAAACATTTTACCTTAAATAGAACTAGTTCAACTATGTTTTAGGTAATAGTAACAGGTTGACAAAAAAAACTTTCCACATAAAAAAATATGGAAAAAAAAAAAAGTTATTTCCCTTGGCCACTAAGGTTATATATGATACCACTTCTTATGATCATTAAGTCTTAAAATGAATATAAAAACATATGTCCCCCATAAGCATAGAAAATATCAATATTTTCTATGCTCACTCGGATATTTATACCTTAATATAAGGGTTGATGCTATCATGTAGTCGAAAATGCTTAACTTTGATGAGATATTAATAGTGGAAAATGAAGAATATCAAATATTGTTTTTACACATGTCTCATGCCATGAATAAGGCTAAATAGTCATGAGGCCTTGTTTCTATTTGAAAGTTTCTTGCTATAGATTCATAGATACCTCTTATGAGATAAGCTCGTGATAATATAAACCCTAGTTGTAAGCACAATTTTGTCAATGTTCAATTGGTTAAAATATTATAGATCCTTTTCAAGAATATAAGAAATACACAAGTTGAAGGTCAAAATATTCTAAAAAAAATTAGTTATTTGAAGATTAAATAGATATACATGTGTTCAGATTTTTAAGAACTAAACATTAATATGGACAAATATGCCTTACATTCATATTTTTGTTATATATATATGGATGATGTGGATATTGTTCTTGGTTATTGTTGGATTGAATTATTGTGTAAGGTGAATATTAATTGGATTTTTTTATTATTATGAATATTTGGTACAAGAAAAGGGAAATGACAATACATAATATTTATTTTATCACATAATATGTTCCCCACGTGGAAAATAAATAGCTCATTTTAGGAAAACTAATTGAGCACCTAAAAATCATATTAAGAGTTTTGGGAAAATAAGAAAAAAATCCATATAATTACCTGAAGGAGAGGACCTAGAAGGACATAAAAATGAAAAATATACTAAAAAAAGAACCCTCTCCATGATGAGAAACAAACTTCATTAAAGTGAGATTGTAAGCATAAATAAACCTACTATGGGCTTGCATTGTACCACAACAGTACCCAACAAAGTGGAAAATGGAGGAATAAAAACAATTAACCATAATATTATTATAATAGAAAAACAACATCGAGGAACCCATGAGAAACCATAACCAATATCATTTTGGCATGGTTGGCACTAAACCATGTAGACTTATTTTGTTAGAATGGATAGATGTTTTTCCTTAATACTAGTTGACCACATTCCCTAGACAATCATATTATAGGAGCTATACATTTTTTAAGAATGAAAGATGTGAAGTGAGATTGAATTTATGTTACTAGTATTGATGGAGAATAATAAATGTAGCATGGACATACTAATGGAATAAGGGTGGCTATGTAGTTGTTGTGAACTCACTAATTGATGTGACATTGTCATACTCAATGAATAAATCGGACTATGTATTTGGTGGGTGATATTTTATGAAGACTAATAATAATAATAAGCATGATGTGGCCTATATAGTTACTCCTTATATATAGTTATTCCTTTCATAAGAATAATTGATACGAGTACCCACCTTAATGGTGATCTATATTATCATATATTTATTGATTGTATTATATCACTAGTTATGGTATATTATATTTTTTATATACAAAGAGTATCATTATAACTTGTGGCTAAATCATTTGAAATTAATAGTTTTGCATTCAAAGTAAATGTAGTGTGTTTTATATCAAGGGTGATTATATTATTTCACATATCTTCAAATTTTTTCTTCTAATATATCACTTTTTTGTTTTTAAAAAGACATGAATTATATGGTATACTCTACATATCTACAATCAAGATCATGAAGCTATCACTCTCCATTAACATGGAAATTCCTCTCACTAAGCCCTTCATCTTGGAATTTTTTTGGTGTATTTAAGAAAGACATAACCATTGTTAATAATCATTATATGAAGTTGATGTTATGAATAATGTATGTGTACAAATTTATCCTAATCATGGATTGACATCTATTACACATCAAAATTACTCACTTCGATAGTGTCGCAAGTGTCATCATTACAAGTGTCGCCAGTGTCGCATTTTGTTCACAAGTGTCGCAAATGTCAGAAAAAGCATACTGCCATAATTCTTATGTTGTGCTTATAACGACATTGGAAGGAAACTTGAAACACCTAAAACATTTGATTTGGAAGAAGAGGAATGGGTTAATAGGTTTATGAACCTCTTTCCATTTGAAAGAACCACTAAAATTGAGTTTTTAGAGGAGAGAACTCCCCTATACCTCTCTCAGGAGTGTTGGTGCCCCCCTATAGACTATCTGGGAGCGTTATAATACTCTATCTGCCATTTTGGAGGAGCGTTGCTACTGTTAGGAGTGTTGGCACCCCCCTATAAATTACCAAGGAGCATTATAACACTCTGATTGTTCTTTTGGGGGAGTGCTACCTATTCTGGGCAACAATTGGTTTGTTGAGAAGAATGAGGGAAAGATCCCTTCAATCTTTGAAGACAATTGGATTCGAATCCTTAGTCAAGCCATGATCTTAGGGAATATCCCTAACTGAAGGAGGAAAATACTCAACTTACCCCAAAGATATCTCTAGTGGTTGGGCCTCTCTAAACCTATATAAGAAGGCCCTCTCATGGTGAAAAGAGGGACAGATTAGAAGCATGAAACCTATGATCTCATAGGAAACACACAATGAAGTGGAGGAGAATTATCAGTGAAGTTATTTCCATTCTGATCGTGGGTCTTTTGAGCAAGGGTTAGACAAGGAGGACTTGATGAAGTTGTTGCACTTGCATCTACGGTTGTAAGTTTTCTTTGTTGTTGTTCTCATCAATATAATCTTCTTGGCCTGTTTCTTTCTAGTTTGTGCTTAATCTCACATGAACTTGTCTCTAAGTAGATAGATCTGTTTTAAGATACTCTCAGTAGGGTAGGAAGTTGGTTGTATCTTGTTTTTCTACAGGGCTTATCGAGGAGCACAAGATTGGAGCTCAACTCGGACTGTGCAGGGACAAACACCAGTAAAACGTACTTCTTTTCTCCTTCCTCCTCACACATTAGTTTATATAGATCTAAAAATAAGTCAGTGACCATGATAAGCATCTTCTGTCTTAAGAGTTAAGAGTCTAGCTCTCAAGAGGAGATCTACCTGTCCGCAGGGAGATTTTCCTTCAACAACATCATTCTCTCAATGAAAAAGAAAAATATTGATGTTGTTTCTAGTGTAAATTGTTGTTGGAGTAGTTCATTTTGGGGAAGCTTTGGGAATTGCATAGGAGGGGATCACACGATAGGAAAACAAAGGAGAAGCACCCACAAAACATACTTAGCATATTTTCAGGAGCCAATATGTGGAATGTGGAAGTTAGTTAGGAGTTTTGGGACATATTTTCCACATTGTAAATTTGTAACGAGATAAGACCTAATGTAGATGTATAAATATGTAATGGGTTTTTGGTAGAAATAAATAGCATGAGGGAATGAGTGGATGAGTAGTTGATTAGCTGGTAAGTTCAGTATCGTAGTTGTGTTGAGTTGATGAGTATGAGAGAAGTTGAATATCAGTTGAGAGGTATGTGTGAACTGTGACATAAAATGACTTGGGAATTTTTTGAGTTTTTATTGAAGATCATTGTATGAGTGAAAAACACACCGATTGTAAGGAAGGTTGTAAATAAATAATATAAGAAGCCAACCTTTGTGGGCGTAGCCCAGTCTAGGGTGAATAGTGTTAAATCCTTGTGTTCTGATGTGTATGATGTTATGAAGTGTTTTTATTATGGTTCATTGCACACTTAAAATGGATGATCAATGATTAGTATGAATATGTATATGACAGTTTTTAGCATATAACGAATGGTTAAGTAGGATGATTATGTCATATATCATGGTACGGTAATCATTTTGAATGCATAATATATGAATGAATGTTAAGTAAACATTAAGGATGAATGCCTCATATTCCCCCATTACTGCGGAAGCCTAGTTCCTACAGTCCCTATAGGTACCTCGAGAGAGACTTTTCCTTATTTCAAGTGATGCCAAAAGGTATGGTATATTTGTATTTTTTGGTGATTTAATGTTTAACCTATGTTCTGGCCATTGTGCACCAACAAATATTTCTGTTACCGGGAGCGATATCTATGAATGAGGGGGATGTGGATGACTACTAAGGAAGAAATATGAGAATGTTTGAATACTAAGGAGATCAATTTTGCAGTAGATCATAATTCTAATCGAAGGATAAAAAAAAAGGAATGGTTACAAAGGTACTTGTTTACAGATTCACATGAAATTTTTTTCATTGAATATTTTAGCAGAGTGGATCCAGAGATTTATTGACCATATCAGAACATATAGAACTACATTTCCAAGGAATTGGACCCTTGAATAAATATGAAAGGTTAATGAAGTAAGCAATAAGACGTCACACACAATTGATTACTGGTTAGATAATATGTTGGGAGGTTAAATTACCTAATTTTCCATAGATTGTATTCAGTTGTATAGTGTTACTGAAAGAGAATTATTTAAGGGACCACATGAAATATACCTAAAGTCACTATCTACATGGATTAAGATGTTATTCTGTGACAAAAGAGTTATGACCATGGAATATGATCACTAAGCATTTCCGCACACATAGGGGAATTGGGGGTTGACCAAGGAATGGTCTGACCATAGAGAGGGATGAAGAAAGGAATGAGGAAGGGATGGAATGAGGATGACGAGAAAATAAGAGTGTGTGACAAAAAAAGTTATTGAAGTATTGCAAAGTGGTAAAATATTTAGACCATGTTATCATGCAATGTGTAGGTTGGTAAAAGCCTTACCCAAACCACAATATGGAGAAAACTAGGAGATTACCTAACCACTATCACCTCAGATAGGTACTCCCATCATTTTAGAGATGAAGTGATCACCTCAAGGGGGGAATCCTTGATTAACATAGGGGGAAATGAGATGTAAAGTGATAGTTATGAATGGATTCCCCTATAGGTCAATTTGATAATTTGAATATGTCTTTGATGACACATCTCAAAAGTGGATTAAAGTTTCCATCTCTTCGACTTAGAAACTTGACCTATAGGGGAATCTATTCGTAAGTATGAATTTCCATCTCATTTCCACCTAGGGTCAATCAAGATTCCTCCCTTGAGGTGATCACTTCACCTATAAAGTGACAGGAGTACCCATATGAGGTGAAAATGGGTAGGCGTTCTCCTATTTTTTTCCATCTTGTGGTTTGGGTCAGGATTTTCCCAAACTACACCTTGTGCGATAACACTTTGGCATTGTTGTCGGGGATTATTTTGAATCCTCTTTAATTCCCTAATGACACTTTGGAAATATACCATCCCAAATAATTTACCCCTAGATTTATTGGAGACTCCACTTGAAGGATGCTCCCCTTTCACCTTTTATGACCTCTTCTTGAATCTCATCTAGATACTCCACTTGTGGAAATTTTCCTTTCCCTTCCCTCCATTTTTGATGAACATTAACTTCATATGGAGACTCTATTGAAGCCACATCCTAGATAATGGAACCATGGAATCACATGATTTACCATGGGACTTCAATAAGGTATACCCTTCTCTTGGTGTTGAAAATATCCCTGGATACTCGAATCGTTTCCCTATAGGGTGGAGGGAAAATTTCCCCAAATTTGATGGTAACCGAACTCTAGCAGTCACCCATGTTGTGAACTATATGAGGTATGCTTCAATAATAAATGAAGTTCATGAGGATGTACTACTAATTTTATTTTATCTTCTTTGGACTCAAGTCAAAGGAAGTGGTATGCAGACTTGTGTGATCTGAAAAGTATTTGGTCTTCTACAAATCTTTTTGAATATTTTCTCAGGTATTGGGGGCTAGCTACTCAGGATTTAAACAATACCCTCCAATAGCTCAAATATTCACTTTACATAGAATGTTTTCTGGTTGATGATGAGACACCAACTAAAGGGTGTGAAGTTGAAGAAGACTATCATCCACCACATCTAGAAGATGTTCTTGAAGAACATATCCATGAAGAAAGTTGTCAAGAAAATGTTGATGATGAAGACCTTGTTGACACATAGGTGTCCATTTTATCTCATGATGAAGGTGAAGTTATCCATCCTTTCCTTCCTCCTACACATGAAGATAAAAAAATATAACTGTCTTTAATGATACATATGATCTCGTGGAGGACCCCTCTAAGGTAGTTGATGAACATGTGCATGATTTCATACATGTCCGGAGACATAGATGGGATGTGGTTTGTTTCAATTTTGATAAAGATCCAATTTATGATATTTAAGTTAGTTCTAAAACAAATGGATTGAGTTCAGGGATGCTTTTAACGATGGGAATTTATTTTAAAATGTAGAACCTTGGCAAATCTTACTAATCCTTCATATGTCAACTATAAATGTTTGGCGATATGTTTGTAAAAATATTCAAATTTCTAAGTATTTTATATATTTTTTATTAAAGTTTGGTTATTTTTAAGGTAAAACTCATGAGCAAAATTTAGCCACTAAAATCGTACCTGAAATTTGTGTTGTTAGAGGATTGGTCTTCATGCACATATGATTCATATTCTTGGCATCCTTGTAATGATATGATCATATATTTGTTCCAAGATGATTCGTCACAGTGTACTCATGAAGAATTCCAACCACCTTCATGCTTAGATCTTGATGGATAGCAGAACGTGACCATCCCATAGGGATAAAGGGATCACTCTACAAAGAGAAAGTATTTTCATCTTGTGGATTTTTATGAGGATTCATAGATGAAGAGGAAACATTTTTCTAGAATTAAGTCTGTCCCTTACCTCATTTATTCTTCTCAGGGAAATCATGGGGTCTTCCTGGGATCTCTCATGTTTTCTTAGTATTATGGAAGCATCAATCATGATAATGAGGATGAATATGAGCCATACTATACATACCATATCCCTATTCAAATATGGATTGATCGAGCTTGTGGAAATCACTTCAAGAAGGATTTTCTAGATGACCAAGCCAATGATTTATCTTTGCAAAGAAAATGAAGGTTGTATTGAAAATGAAGGTGCAATACAACCTCTACAAAGGCACCCATAAATGGCACACGATGACCCATTGTATGTCATGAAACTCATGCCCAAAAGTATTCCCACCATCCATGATACCTCATACACATGACTTATATATATTCCCCCTTGGGAAACACCCCTAAACTTGAGGTACGATTCATCCAATAGGTCGTTTTTTCAACCCTCCCATACCTAAAATTGGAAAATTGAATAGGGTATTTGAGAACTTGTTTAATTTGATGAGGTGGTTCAGATGTACATTCTTAGATGTATCTTTTATTTATTTGATTTACTCATCATGATTCATTTTACTTCTCATAATTGGAGGGAATATTCATTTGTCTTTACAGGACCTAGTTGGTGGATAGTTTTGGAAGAACACGCCTAGCTTTGGGCTTCCTTGAGGCTTGAATCCCATAGGTTGGATTCCAAGGTCCCACAATTTGGATGATTATGAAATTCCATTGGATGCATAAAGGACACCTTGGAGGATATTTAATATCCCCTACCTTCCAAACGACTTTCTTGAAAGGAGAAAAATGTCACCTTTTGAGGGCTTGACATCACCCTGGGGATAGGTTTTGGTGGTGATGTATGATATGATGTACATTTGGAAATGTTTGAAAGAAGAGGCCCATGGATAATGTAAGAAAATATTTGGTTGAACACAATTGTCCTTTATATGCCTATCACTCCATTTTCCAACTCAATGACTTGACCAAAAGTGCTAAATGTTGGCCAAAAAAGGGTGACGTCATGTTTCTAGGGTTCCTCTTATGTGAAAAATATGAATTAAATAATATTACTTTAGTAAAGGGGAAAGGTAAGGTGTTTTGACCCCTTATGTTTTGTTTTATGCTAAGGTTTGCAGACAAACATGTTTTAAAACATTTTGTATAAATAGAGATCAAGTCTATTTCATTTTAATCATAACTCTCCCATTGTGAGAAGACTCCTAGCTGAAATTTGCACCCTCTTTTGGAAATATCTCTCTCTCTCTCTTGTTCTCTTGTTATGTTTTTTATTTTCTATTGGTGGATGATGTGATGCACTATCTCTAGTGGACCTATTCTCTTGCATTTGTGGAGGATTAATCTTGCTAAAAAGGAGGTTTATCTTGTAGATGATTGGACTAGCTAAGGGATCTAACTGTTTCTTCATTGCTTCGTTACAAATTTGATTTTGTATACTTCTTGGGGAGTATAAGGGAATACAACCCCACCATGTCCATCATTTTTTTATTGGAATAATTTGTTTCATAAGGTTTTACTAGGACAAGTAAAAGTGCTTACACCCTCCTAGTATGTCCTAGTTAGAATTGCTTCCCTTGGTGAGTAAATGGGATTACACCCACAAGGGGATAGAATTTGTAGATATGCTAAAGGCACTAATCTATTTTCTTTGGAAAAATAAAATATTTCATTGATAAACATGAAAACTCCGGATTTTGAGATTGTCTAAATTGGAAGTTGTTCTAGTTGCTTGAGGACTCCTAAAGACCTCAAGGAATATTGTTTCCTTAATAAATTCTTTCTATTGTTATAACAATAAATCTAGATCCAATAGGGATATAGAAAACCCTAAACATTTCCTTAAATAACTAACAACTCAACCATGAGAAGTTGTCAATATTCTGCCCCTACAATCTACTAATCCTAGCACACTTTTTGGGTGGATTACGTGCAATTTTTTGTGGCTTATTTTTCTTCTGTAAAAACTTGTTTTCTACAACCATAAAGATGATTAAATATATCTGCAACACTTATTTATAAGAACCTTACATTTATGCTAAAGTCTTCCTCTTTCAATATTGAGTTGTACTAGTTATACCTAGCTTAGCTCTTATATCATTATCTTGACTTTTGGAATCTATTTAGAAATTATTATTGCCATTTATTTGTTGATTTGTATATTCATATATTGCTTCTAACAAGGAAAACAATCTTTGCTTTCTCATACAATAAGATTATTGGTTTTTTACTCAAGTACTTGGAAATCATTAAGAATGTCTCAGACTTGTTTCCAATCCATTCTCCACTTAGTAGTTTGAATTATAGGGGTATCACTTCCAAAATATCACTTTGCATATAATTTCCCCCTAGGGTAACCCCATATTTCCCCATTGTGTTGGATTTATCCTTCAATAAAGTGACGAGATATTTTCTTTAAGGTGACAGTGAGTAGACTCTCCCATCTTTATCGCCATCCCATGGATTGGGTCAAGATTTTCCCAACCTGTAGTCTTTGGGATAATAGACCAAATAAGAAAAGGATTATGGTTGAGGGAGAGGGGAAACACATTGAGAACAAGGAAAGATACATTGGTGAAATATTTCATACCGAAGGGATTTTGCACATAGAAGAAGAAAAAATCCATCAAATCAGTCTAGTAGAAGAGGATTCTGCTCATATAGAACTGTACATCAAAGCCACGATCCTGTGTGCATCGCTAAGAACTGAGGTAAGATAAAAAAAAAAATCAACCGTAGTTAGTGAATTACGTAAATATAGTAGTAGAAGTAATAAAAATAGTACATTGAGTCAAAAAAAGTTATTATTATCAGGAATGAATAATGCATAGAACATAATGGAGGGTGTAGATCCCACCTTAAAGATGCCTCTCTTTCAAGGCGTCATTTTAGAAGACCAGGAACAACATTTGTTCATTTGTGAAACCATATGGACTGTGAAGAATTTCCAGGTTGTGAAGATTGTGCAATTGGAAATGACCTTCAGATATTGTGCACTATTATAGTATATGAAATATTAGAATACTACACATGTGGGTCAGACTAGAACATTGCCAGATGTAAGACAATCTATGTTGAAAGAATTCCATAAGCCTAAGTATCACTCGGAGTGCATTACAGAGTTGAAGGTGATCAATAAAATAGTAAACGAATCAATATGGGAATACGATGAAAGGTTTAATATATTGAAAGACTATTTAACATTCCATATTCTGGATCAACAACACAAAGGTTGGTTTATTTCTGGTTTGTTTCAACATGCCCATTTCCCTTTCATGCAACGGAATATTGTGTCACTGTCAGAATATATGGAAATTTCTATGAGATTGGAAGTGTCCCTTATAGGAGAGAATAACATGGGGATGGATCAAGTTCAGTAAAATTTCGATGCATTGACTATTCATTTACATGAAATTATGAAAGAAAAAGAAAAGTGTGAGGGAGTCTCATGTATCACCAATAGAAAAATGAGTCATCATAAAGATGAATGTTGATATTTTCAGTAGTATCTGAAAATAGGATATTTGAATGCATTAGGTTTATGGTGTGATATTTGTAAAATGATGGGTCACCATCCTCATAAGTGTCAATTGATGAAAAAATACCAGAGTACTGCGAGGAATCTATTTTCAAACTTTCGTAAGTTAGTAGGACATGAACAGAAGGATTGTAACACATTTGACTTGATGAGAGAGTGAAATACAGATGTCTATAGAGTCCAAGGTGAATAAGTATAAGAGGGAGTCCCATAGTTTAATAACCCTAATAGAGGTTATAATCAATGTCGTAGAGGAGGCTTCATAGGCCGAGGAAGAGGAAACTTTGGCAGAGGAAGAGGTCGATTCATATGTTATAAATGTAATAATCCTGAACATTTAGCACTCGAGTGCCTGAATCCTCTCACAAAATGTATATATTGTACAGCACTAGACCACACGATAGAACATTTTCTGCAATTGATAGAAAAATGACAAGAAAAGGGGAATGAAAATTTACAAATGATAGCAACATAAGCGCATGAAGAAAAATAAAAGATAGAAATAGTTATGCGTGAAGGGAAAATAACCGGGGAATATGCGAAAAATAAATGGAATAGAATCAACCAATGGGTAATAAAAAAGACAAAACCATTGTCGTTGTTCCATCCAAGAAAAGAGAAAGAGACCTACGAGCAAGAAAGAAAAGAATTAATTGGAGAAGATAATATAGCATCAACTTTGACTGCACCACCCTTGCATGATAGATCGACGATGTTTGATATTCCTATAGTATATGACCCTTCAAAAATCTAGGTTGAAAAGGTAAGTACATTGAAATGTTGCTTAATAATTTGTTTATAATTAATGAAAGATGAATATTATTTAAGCATGTTGCTAGAATGATTGACCATTGTTCCCAAGAGAAATAGATACATATTACACATAGAGTATTTAACTAGGTCCATTGTAAGAAAATAACAAATTAGAAGTTTAGACTCAATGCACAGATAGGGAAGTATGACATAAAAAATATCATTCTATATATAGGCTCCGATGTGAATGTGATCCTGAGGAAAACTTTGAAGATCATGGGCCAGCCTAAGATGATTTGGTCTCCTATCCAATTGATATTAGTAAACAAGATTACAATTGTTCTAGTTAGAAGGTTGAAGTGGGCAGTGTAGCATACTTTGAAGTAATCAAAATAGTAGACAGTAGTATGAATTATCCAACACTATCAGTACTTGAATGAGAATTTGATAATCAGACTATCATTGATTTGAATGAAATACAAATTGTAATTGAAGTATAAGACTGTAAGGTTATCGTGTTGTTAGATCCTACCAAAGGAAGGAGATTTGTAAAATGAACAAAGAGAAAGGATTTTGACACTCTCTATAATATGACTGTGTGACTGGATGATTAAGTGAATCCTACAAATGACGGTGTACTGAGCTAGAGAAGTATCAGTTCATGCGTGTTAGACTTAGAAGAATCTCTAGAGAATTCATATAAAAGATTGCATGAGGTTTCAACAAGGAAATGTGAGAGGATTACCCACACGTTACGATGGATTGGAACTGAAATACTTTAACCTCCAAGGTATGATGACTAACTTATGTAGTTTATTTTATAATATAGTTTGGGTTGCAAATATCATATCAAAAGAGACTAATAGCTTTGGATGTTGTGGTAAAAGAAACCACTGCAAGGTGGTGGGTTGCACACAAGGATGGAATAACCAATTGGAAACAATGGAAAAGGTTACTACAAGTCAAATTAGAAATGTAAAATAAAAGTAGTAGGCCGAAGTATAATGGAATAAGTTTCCCAACAGACCATATTACAAATTATAGCATGACGTGGAGATCAATATCTCAACAAGAATGGACACATTTATTTGTGCATACTCTGGACACTAATTCAAGGAATTGGTACATAGAACTAGAAGTGTGCAGAGGCACAAAATATTGGGAAAAATTGACCATGAATATTAAGGTAACGTTCAATTTTGAAAATAATGATCCTTTGATTGATTCATCATTGGAGGTTCTCAAGAATAATATTTTTGCATCAGAAGATTTGATGGGGTCCATACCTTTAGACAGTGTACCTAGATGTTTTTGTGATAGCTATGGAGGTACTAGAATTTTATAATGTTTCTCAAGAAGATTAGGAGAATGAAGATCCAAGTAATTTGTATATACTAGAAATTGAAGGGGAGCATGTAGTAGAAAGGGAGATTGAGTCAGCTATATATGCAAATCCTGTAAGAACATGGAAAGTGAACATAGGTACAGACAATAAGCCTATGTTTTCCAACATAAGAGACTAATAGAGTGATGAGTCACTCAAGAAAATTGTCTAATATCTGCACGAATACCAGAATCTATTTCCAATTACATTCTTATAGATAAAAAGGATTGTTGGAGAGTCAAGAGAAATGCAGATCCCACTAAAAACAATTGTCAAACCTGTGAAGTAGAGACCATATAGAATGAATCCCACATATAAGAATAAGGTAAAATAAGATATAGACAAGATGTTGGAAGATGGAATTATAGAACTTGTTGAAGAATTAGAATGGATCAACACAACGATATTTGAAGAGAAGAAGACAAGCGGAATAAAGATCTGTGTAGATCTTAGAAGATTTTTTCATGTTTGTTTACATGACCCATTTCATACACCATTTAAAGATGAATTTTTTAATAATGTAGAGGTTCAAGAGGCTCTTTTACAGACGGAATATTAGGATACCACCATATCAATACTGCACAAGAATACATATATAACACCACTTTTGCAATGGAATGGAGTTATTACAAATACAAAATTTTGTCATTTGGTTTGAAGAATGCACCAACAATATTTTGTATAGCAGTTGTTGTAGTTTTCAAAGAGTTCATTCATAAGTTCTCATAAGTGTACCTAAATGATTGGACAATATTTATTCCGTTGAAATATCATGTTGAAACATTGCACTTAATCTTTGTATAGGTATAGGTAGTACCAGATCTCATTAAATTTGAAGAAATGAATTTTTTGTGCTCCATTTGGAATATTGGTGGGACGTGTGGTGTGTAAAAATGGATTGTTAGTTGACCCCGTAAAGATAGAAATGATTGTTGATTTTCCACCACCAACTTCAATGTGACATTTGAAATTCACATTGGGTCATACATGATACTACAAATAGTTCATCATAGGATATGGAAAAA
This sequence comes from Picea abies, assembly GCA_900067695.1. Taxonomy (NCBI): domain Eukaryota; kingdom Viridiplantae; phylum Streptophyta; class Pinopsida; order Pinales; family Pinaceae; genus Picea; species Picea abies. Next base: position 7,829 of record CBVK0100528921.1, on the reverse strand, counting down.
TCACAAACCCTATGGAGAAGGTGCTCAAGAAGAAAGTTAAGTATCTATGGAATGACAAATATGAGAAGAGTTTGGATACATTAAAATAGAATATGGTCACCTTGCTGATTCTCATTTTTCCTAACTAGAACAAGGAATTTCATGCTCATGTGGATGCATCATCTATAGAATTAGGAGAAGTTTTGGCATTGCTTGGTAAATGAGAGTTAGACCATCCTATTGTATTTTCAAGTAGGAAGTTATCCTCTATAGAAAAAAAAAATACACTACAACATAACAAGAAGGATTGTCCATGGTGTATGCCTTCCAAAATTTCAAACAATATCTTTTGGGATCTCACTTCAAGATGTGTACAAACCATTATGCACTAATATACCTAGTAAACAAGTGAGTGGTGGTAGGGAGAATATGAAGATGGATATTGTTCTTCTAGGAATACGAATTTTAGGTGATCGTGAAACAAGGGAAATTTAACTCAGGACTGGATCACTTATTGTGCATACTATCAGGTGATGATGCAGGAAACTTGTATTATACTGTTCTAAACACACCCTTATTCTGAATTCAGATGGTTGATGACTATTTTTAGGATGCAATTCATTTCATGAGTATGGGAGTATCCCCACCAGAGTTTACAGATGCACAAAAGAAGCAATCAGTCATGAAGGAAATAGACTACCAGTTGATAATAGGAAATGTTGATGTTAGTGGTAGCATTGGACATGTATTTCTGCACAAGTCTATGTGCCTAGACGTGTGGAAATAATCCAAATCCTTCTGCTCCTGAATTTAATTTAGTTCACGGGATTATTAAAGTAAATTAATTTTATTAATTGATTATGTAATTAGTTAAATGAGTTAATTAAGAAACATAGTAAAAGTACTTAGCATGCAACATGTAATCTAAACCTCAAGTGAGTGTGAGAAGTAATCTCAAGTGTAGATTACTTTGGAGATTAGAAATAGATTATAACGTGTGATTTTAAAACCAAGGCTAGGAGAAGGAGGATGATACAACTCACATAGATAGAAATGAAGGACCTTTTCTAGTGTGGAGTCTCAAAAGTCACACTCACGATCAGAGAAGGACCTATTCTTAGGTGCTTAGATCAATGAGGAGGATGATTCCAGAGGACTAAGGATTACACTTGCCAAGATTTGTGTTGAGAGAGTTGATCCATAGAGTATTGGATCACAAAGGACTAGGGTTCAAGATATTGGATAGGTTAATAAGGAAATTCATTTGGATATCATACAGGTCTAGCATAAAGGATAATAAAGGCATACATAGGTGGGTTTTAGCAAAATGAAGCCACAAGAAAGAATTTGATTGTATGGAACTTGTTGTATATACTTTCCATACATATATGTGGGTCATATTTTAGATAGTCATATATATTTGTGGGTCACAGTAGGGAAAGTAGTGGATATCCATGGGTCAAAAAAGGGAAAGCCATGAATTTCTCCAAAAGTGTGCCAAAATTGGTCGGACAATAGGTCAAATATTTACAGGTTAGTTTGTAGTTGTATTTCTCTTAGTGGGCCATTATTCATGTTATGGGAGCCTTGATTTTAGCATAATAAAATCATTCACGGTGTTAGTTTTATATTCATGGTTTTTCTAGGGGTATCTACCCCAAATACTATTGTTCATTTGTACTTGATTTGGTTTCCTAGTTTATGCTTTCGCTACATGATATTGAGTTGAATATTTCAGTAGTGTATTATTGTTTTTTGAGTTGATAGTCTGATTGCAATAAGGAAATCACTAGATAAAAAGTACCTAGTTATAGGAGTAAGAACTTAAACATGGTATCAAAGAATAACTAGAGTTGAAACAAAATCAACATGGAATTATAGAATACCAAGGGTTGATTTTGGGAAATTTCAGCATGGTATCAGAGAAAGGATGTTTTGGGAGGAAACCAAGTGCACATGGTATTGATACATATAGGAGATATGAGTGACCAAGGGAGATATAAAGTTCATATTTATGGTTATAGTAGCATATATATGAGATCATGAGTGCCAAAACCTGAAGGACTAAGCACATATCCACTATTTTTTGTAGCATATCAATCAAATTTGTAGGATATCTTAGAAGATATTTAAACAGGAAGACAAAAATCAAAGGACTGATTTATGGGTACATGATGGTACATAGGCAGTTTTAGTAGGGTGGTTTGTTGAGTAATGATAGGAGGAAAGGAAGTCAATAAGGATTTCTCATATAGGTGTATAAGTAATTCCATCCAAATATATAAGTCACATGAGAACTCATAGATAGATAAAAGAAAGACTTTTTTCTCAAAGAGATCTTAGCATGGGGTGAAGAAGAAATTTCAGCTAGAGATCTATTCAGTCCAGAGGAGAAGAGAATTAAAAAGGTAAGTAGTAGAGTAGTTGTAGGTATAGTATCATACAATAGGAGTAGAGGTGCTTAGTTCCAAGTATTGGCTATTTCTCAATGGAAAAAAAATACACATAGAGTGAGATAGGAGATCCTAATGAACTGGGTGGAGAAGGACTTTCATCCAAGTGTGTAGGCTAGAGGAAACAAGGGAGATTGCAGTCAACCAAAAATATTGAATGTATGATATTGAGGTTTGTAGAGATTGACTATTTTTTTATTTATATTCCTCAAGAGAACCATTATCACAGGAAGAGATCCCGTGATTTTTATTTTAGTTAAATGAACTAGAGTTATTCAACAATATCATGGAGGAATTAGGGACCCATGTGGATCTTGGCAATGATTTCAAGTATGAAATGAATATGAAGGGAACTATCATGTTCTAAACTGATTCAAGAGCTTCGTTAGAGGCACAATATGTTATTTATGCACCAGAATTGAAGAACAACTTTCTATGAGTTTCAGTTTTGGAGGACATGGGTTTTGTAGTTAATTTTCAAAAGGGAAAGTGATCAAATGTTGATAGGGAGATATCCCTGACACAAAAATAATCATTAGTGTTAGAGAGGGAAGGTTATACAGGTTACAGGGATAGCCTGTAAGAATATCTAACAAAATATTGGATCATCGGTCGATGTCATTGACAATGAACGAGGAGAAGGAGGCTTCGAAGGGTTAACAATTGAAGGATGAGTAGATTTCAAAAAAATCTAGTGTGGTTAGTAATCCTTGATATCCCCTTCAAATTCTGTCAGGAGATCGAGTTGGTACCTAATGACATTGATGGATGCTTAGGAGCAAGAAGATTCTAGGAGCACATTGAGGGAGAGAAAAAATTTGATGAAGTTTTCAAACTTTGTGGCCTTGATATGTAGACTCATCAATTATGATACTTCTATTATTCATGGATAAACTGACCAAAAATATTGGAGCAATGAAATTTGCAAGACGATGTCTATGACATTGCTCCAAATTAGGAGGAAGAACCAGTTCCTCGTGGATCTTTGGGAAATTCCCTCCTAACTAACAATAGGTGTCCATGTTAGTTGTATCACCAGACATGTATTTCCACATAGGTCTATGTGTCTATATGTGTTGAAATCACCCAAATCCTTCTACTCTTGAATTTAATTTAGTTAAAGGAATTATTAAAATATTGTTTTTTAATAATTAATTATGTAACTAGTTAATTGAGTAATATAAGAAACATTTTTAAACTACTTAGCATGCAACGTGTAATATAAATCTCAAGTGAATGTTGAAAGTAATCTCAACCATAGATCACTTTGGATATTAGAAATATATTGTATCTCATGAGTATAAAAGAAATGTTAGGAGACGGTGGAAGACAAAATTCACATAGATAACAAAGGACAATATTTGATAGTGCGGAGTCTTGAAGGTCACACTCAGGAGTAGAGAAGGACATATACTCAAGTGCTTGGATCATAAAGGATGGTGAATCAAGAGGATGAATATTACAATTGACATGGGTTGTGTTGAGAGAGTTGACACACACAGTATTGTATCCCAAAGGATTGAGGTTCAATATATTGGATAGTTGAGGAAGGAATCTCATATAGAGATCATACAAGTCAAGGACAAGAGAGAATAAATGCATATGTAGGTGGGTTTCAGAAGAAGGATTCCACATGAAAGAGTCAAACCGTATGGATCGTTTCATACGTATTTTTTGTACATATCCAGGGTCATATTTTATACGACCAAGGTTATCTATGGGTCACAAAATGGAAAGATGCAGATGTTCGTAGGTCAAATAAGGGAAATTCACATATTTCTCAAAAAGTGTGATAGAACTGGTCGTACAAGGGGTCAAACCTTTCTAGGTAAGTATGGATTTTTATTTCTCTCAGTGGGCCATTATTCCTATTATGAGAGCCTTGATTTTAGAATAACAAAATAATGGTGTTCATGTGTGCTTGATTTGGTTTCATAATTTATGTTTTTGTTTCATGATATTGAGTTGAATATTTTAGTAGTGTATTAGTATTTTGTGAGCTGCTAATATGATTGCAGTAAGGAAATGAATAGATAACAAAGTACCTAGGTGTTGGAGAAATAATTTCAACATGCTATTAGGCATACCTAGGGTTTAAATAAAATCAACATGGTATCAGATAATACCAAGGGTTGATTTCAGGAAATTTCAATAGGAAATTATACAAGTTAGGAGTAGTTGGTATTCTACAACGTTGTGTATTAGATCATGAAATAAATAGGATATTGTTAGAGGCACATGGAGGAATTGTAGGAGGTCATTACCCAAGAAAAAAAGAAACATAGAAGATATCGCACACATGATGGTTTTTTCCTACCTGTTGGGCACTTTAATTGTCTAAATAAATAGATAATTAAGGTGTTCAATATAAATTGTCAAAACCAGGGAAAAATAAATAGATAATTAAGGTGTTCAATATAAATTGTCAAAACCAGGGAACTTTTGTTATTGCAAGATAATTGTGCACAGTCTATGCTAGATTGGTGAAATAAAACACTAATGAAGTTGTAGTATTGAAAGAAATAGATTTTTGAAAACTGAACACTAACACAAGTTGTTGACACAGATGGAGTTCTAATCTACTATTGCAGAATTGGAATCAGACTTCCATAATTGAAATCTAAATTGATGAGTGTATAACAATCCTGGATTATCTATTTTATTATAATTTTCTATTTTATATTTGCACAAGGGAATTTTCTTCTTATCGCCGAAGGGAAACCTACTTAATTGCAAAAAGGGAATTAAAACTTTTCTTTTTCTTGAAAACAGAGATTTAATCTAATACTGTAAAAGGGAAAACAAATCTCCATCAGTATTCAACAATTGACTCTAACTTCTCATGAGACTCACTGATACGCATTTAACCGGAAATAAATGAACTGTAACATAAAATGTATTCTTAGAAATGATAAATAGATAAATCATTCAAATCAAAGAAGTTAATATAAAACATCAAAACATCAAAACATAGGGGAGTTTGTGAGGAAGGTGGGCCCTTCCCTTCTCACTGAATCCACTTGAA
>CBVK0100528889.1:0-16412 GCA_900067695.1 Picea abies | reverse complement strand
CACAAACATGCCACATAGTTGGAATATGGTTTCGGCTTCTTACTTTCCCTAAGATAATTTTCCGGGGTACCATATATTTCTGCATCTTTGATGAGATTATGTGCCCAAGCTGGTCTTCTCTTGCGATAAGGCATATTTGTTGGCCTTTGAGGTTCTTCCATGTCATTAACCTCATGAATGAATTTCTCTTGTTCAACTACTTGGCCTCTGGAACTCTAGTAACTTCATTCTCCTCTTCATAAACCACTTTTGCACAATCTTGTTTTGATTTGTTGAAAGTTGCACTCTCATCAAAGGTGACATCTCGACTAATCTCAAATTTCTAGTGACCAGGAAAATATATTCTATATTCATTTGATGTGTCACTGTAACCAAAAAATACTCCATTATTTCCGGATGGATCCAATTTTGTCCTCTTTTCCTTGGGGACATGCACAAATGCAAGTCAGCCAAATATACTTAGATGGATGATTTCCAGCTTCTCTCATGAAAACATCTCCTATGTTGTCTTGTTTTCAAGTACTTTGTGAGGAATTTTTTTTTTTACGTACACTGCAGTATTTTCTACTTCTACCCACATATGCATAGGTATATCCTGATCATGGATCATATCTTTCACTTCTTCCATGATCGTCCGATTCTTCTTTTCTGCTACTCCATTATGCTCAGGATTGCAGGAAGTAGAAAGATCCCTTTTAATCCCATCTTCCTTGCAATATTCTTTGAATTCCTATGAAGTGAATTTTCCTCCATTATCCGATCAAAAGTTCTTTATCTTCCTCTCTATCAAGTTTTCTACCAGTGCCTTAAATTCTTTGAATTTTCCAAACACTTCAATCTTTGCCTTCAACAAATATATCCAAGTTTTACATGAGTAATCATCAATAAAAGACACATAATATACATACCCACTTAGTGAATTTGATGACATCAATCCACACACATCCGAGTGCACGATGTCAAATACTATTTTGGCTCTCCTATCGTTGTTGGGAAAGGAGTGATTCAGGCTCTTTCCTTATGCACAACCTTTGCACACGTTGCCTAATTTTTCCTGGATCTATGGTAGTCCCGTCACCATCTTGCTCACACTCGGTAGGGCCTTGTAATGTAGGTGAGAAAATATATTATGCCATAATTCACTAGGATTCATAGTGTTGTGAATTAATGTTGAATCTAATATCCCTTTCAATTTGTAGAGTCCTCCCTCTTAAACTTCAATCACCACAACATCATCAAAATTCTTCCCTCTAGGCCACATAAGAAATTTTCCATCAAAAAATGCAACTCTGTAACCCTTCTCATCCAGTGTTGAAATCAAGAGAAGGTTCTTCTTCAATCTAGGAACATATAGAACTTCCTTCATCTTCATTGGCTTTCCTGAGTCTAACTTGTAAGAGGCTTCTCCTACTCCTTTGATCGGATACTGATAGTCATCTCTAAATTTCACCTTGTGCGATGAATCCTTATCAGTAAAGTTAGACAATGAGTCTTTATAACCTGTCATGTGCTTGGAAGCACCATTGTCCACCAGTCAAATGCCACTTCCATGAGTGCAAGTTCCTGTAAGGGCTAAGATAAGAGGATACTCCTCATCAATTGATTCATCTTCCTTAGCAACCTTCTTGGGTGGTTCATCATCTTCAACTATATGAACATGATTCCTTTTACCTCCTTTATTTTCCCTTGGCCTTTGAATGAGGGAAAAATTCTTAGTTGTTGGAGAAATTTCTATTTTTGACACACTTGTTCAGTGGGAGTTAACTAACTAGTTCTATTTTAGATTTTCTATTTTTACCATCACTATTATGCATGCATGCATTCCTAAGGAAAGATAATAGCTTGATTTCTTTTCTTAATTATGGAATGTTCTTCCTTATATATGAGTGTATTCCACTCATTCATTATATCATAATTGATCATATTGATCATCATCATTCATTGATCAGCTCATTGGAGTAGTGTGAACATATTTTCTCATTCTTCCATATTGAATCTCTCGTCCTTTCTTGATGAGATTTATTTGTACTTGCTTTAGCTAGATCTCCTATGCAAGTTTTGATGAAACATTGACACTAGCAATGTGTCACATTTTCTGACAATAGAAACATCTAATATTTGGGTGATTTCTTCATCCTTTCTAAAACTTCTTGAGTGAGGAGGGTTATTTCTTGCTGTTTCCTTTTCGGGTGTGGGAGGATAGGGCTTGATCATCATTTGTCATCTTCTCTTCTCTTTTCGTTGTCCTTGATTCTTCTTGGTTTCAATATTCCCATTGACTACTGAACTTTGGTATCTTCCTTCTTGAGCATATCCCTTGAATAAATGAATCCCATGACCTTGGGAGGACATTCAAGGTGGTCATCACCATTTATTCTCCATTAAATGTATCACCAATGTCTTCTATCTACTTCTTGATCTGGTTCACTCTTGAGAAGTAAGAGTGGATGGTTTCTGAATTCTGCACCCTCACGTTCTTTAACTAAGTTCTCGAGGTCATTCTTCAATTGATGTTGTTGCCTTCAAACAATCGGGTTAAGGAATCCATCATTTCTTTTGGAGGGGATAATGAAGATATGTGATGAATAAGATGGTCATTAATGGAGTCTACAATAATCCTCTTTGCTTTGACCATATCCTTCTTGTGCTTTTCTTTAGCCTCATCTCCCTCTAGTTCTTAAACCTATTATTTAGTTAACTTCTCTAGATCATGTTATTCTAGGAGGACAGACACTCTATACCTATAGGATCTAAAGTTGCCATCTCCCTCCAACTTCTCATCAATCTTGGTTATGATAGTCGTCCTGCCCTAAATCACAAATTTTGTATTTTGAAGATGTGATTTAGGAAAAAGATGCACTCCACTAGGGTGCACTTGTTGGTGTTGTAGTCTTGTCGAACAACCACTCTTATCCAAAAAAATGCCTCCTTTTGTCTTCTAGATCTGTGAACTGTCTTCTATTAAGGCATGCTCTTATACCATGTTAGAATTTTAGAAGTTACAATTATCTTCTTTAACATTCATTAATGAGTGCATGTAATAGGATCAGTGAAAGATAAAAAATCACAGAACACAAGATATATCATGGGAAACCCTTGTGGGGGAGAAAACCCAACAACCAATTCTTCAATATATATTCCTTCAACCAACACAATGTCATGTTATAGCTCTCCAAAAATAGACCAAGAGAAAGAATCTACCAAATACCTCATGTGCTAGATCTTCCTTGCTATGCTCCAAATACACAAGAGAAGGCAATCTGTGTATGTGTACAAATGAGAGGAACTCGACCTCTATTTATACACATAATTGACTCTCGAAAAAATACAACCCTAAGAGGGGTTGTTTTGACTTTTACAATAAGGGTAACAATAAAATAATAATTTCTTTTGAACTAATTTATATAATAACATTAAAATAACCTTCTCGAGGTTTGACCAATACAAATACAAAAGAATATATTCCATATTTACATCAAAATATCAACATTGTAAAGGCATGGCATGGAAATACATGGCAAGGAAAGGAAAGGCAAGGCATGGCATGGCTTGGAAATGCATGCAAACTTTTTCACCTACACTTAAAATGTCATAAACACTTCATTGGATGGAAAGGAACTTTGTGATATAAATTTAAGTCACAATTCCCTAGAAAAAATGTTTTTTATTTCTTGTGATGAGAAAGGTTTTTTTTTTTCTTTTCTTGTTTCATTACAACCCACATTTTGATTTGACTTTTTCCTTGCATAATGTTATGAAAAGTTATATTTATTCTTGTATATGTTAAAATGAGAAGCTACATGACAAGACATGGGAAGCTACATGACAATGGAATAGCATGGCATGGCATGGCTTGGCAAGGCATGGAAATGGCATGGAAAGGCATGACAATGACATGATATGGCAATGGCATGTCATGGCATGGATTGGAAAGGAATAACATTGACATGGAAAGACATGGAAAAGGCATGGAAATGGGATGCAATGGAATGATTAAAAGACATGGAAATGGCATGGCAAGGCATGGCTTAGAAAGGCATGGAAATGACATGCCATGGAATGGCTTGGAAAGGCATGACAATGACATGAAAATGGCATGCAATGGAAAGGCATGGCGTGGCATGGACAAGTTTGTGCTATTGGGTTTGGGATGGTGCTTTGTCTCCTTGTGTGATCTAACCCAAAAATCAAGGACGTGCAATAAAATCTCATAGATGGTGAAGGGAAAAGAATAATGGTTTTAAGTCTCACTGGAGGAATTTTTGTAGCATAGCATTACTTTCTATAGTGTTTCATGAAATGTAACCTCAAAACATTTATTTGTATGTGGAAAATAATACCCATTCTAAGATCTATTTTTCATGTGAACTCCCTTATTGTATTGATCAAAATCAATAAGTTTAGTGGACATCATGGAAGAATTAATAAATGTTATTAATAATTGATGGGTTTAAATTTTTTTACATATACCCACTACACAACCTAAACAAACACATGAGTGCATTAATGAGTCATTGACTAGTCTTTTTGGAATTTATGAAGAGTTACACATAAATCATATGATTTTATATATGTCATGCATTGAACGAGGGGAATCATGTGTGTGCCCTAGAAAATGGTCAAATTATGGATTGAATCAACTAAGAAACTAACAACTAGGCTTCTCAAAGGAATGTCAAGGGAAGGCTAGTGTTTGAAGAGCCCAACTTATAACAACCTATGATAAGATATTGGTAGGTGCATGTACTTTATATTCTAAATATATATGAAGTGTTTAGGTTGTCCAAATATTGTGTATTTGCATAATTGAATTTTAACTTATGTCATCTTCATAATTCAGTAATTCTAGTACAAGTTATGGAGGTTAATTTGACATAAAATCCAGCTGAGATTGTTAAGTGATTTACAATTATGTAGAAGATAAATGAGAAAATCTATTTCTATAATAAAGTATTGTAATATACCATTTTTTAGGTCACAATATTTTCAAGTCATCACTATTTGAGGGTGGATTGTCATTGGATTTATATGGAGATAATTCAAGTGGCAGTCCATATTGTTGTCTATGAGTTAGAATATGGATATCCACAACATTCATGCAAACAATTCAGAAGGAATGATCTATTGATGATGTAGAGATACATGGTTGATTAGCAAACAATGCTACTTGAGAACCATTAATTTTTTATGGATTTATCACTTAGAAAACTTTTCCACCATAAGATATCCGTTAATGTGTAACACAAGTATTTATAATCACTTTAGAAAAAAATCAAGGGATCAATATGCATAAAATTTATACAATTTGAAATTCAAAGACCTTGAAATTCATATATTCATCAACATAAAATGTAGAAACATTGAGATTCATTAAAAACATGACATGAAATGTGTGTGTGTGTGTGTACACCGTCTAAATTGTACATTTTTTGCAAAATGGTACCTCATGTTCAATATACAAAGCGACAACAAGTTCCCTAACATAAAAACCATCCATATGGTGGCCTAGATACAAAATGGTAGTATTTGGTCAATCATTGACCATTGCCACATTCGCCACCCTTAGGAGCATTTTGGAAACCTATCTTTCTTCTATTGCGTGAGAAATCACCTTGAGTAGTTCTAGTCCTAGGTGTGCTTTGATGCTCTGGAGACTACACAAAAAACAAACATTTTTATAAGTTTTTTTCCTCAACGGATTAATAGACATACAAAATGATACTTTGTAATTTAACCTAAGACAACTCNNNNAAAATGATACTTTGTAATTTAACCTAAGACAACTCATTGCATATGCTACTTTCAATCGTGAGTGTGTTACCCTCCTCCGCCACCCCAATCTCTTCGTGATGCCACCTTGAATCAGTTACAAGGATCAAGTCACGAAAATTAAACAAATATGAATAAAATAAAATTCATGATACATAAAAAATGATCATCAACACCTTATCTCACCGTGAATATCTCAGGCCTCGATGAAGAGTCGCTGGAAAAGGAGAACTAGGTTGTACAACCTGCTCTGAGGAAACCCCCACTGTGGCAGCCTCGGTGGATGGGACTGATAGAAATGGTGGTGGGTGGCATACAGGTACATCCACTTTAGATAGATGTGATGGAAGATATGGTGTGGATGGGTGACCTACGTGTGAATCCAATGAGGATGCATGTAATAAGACAAATGTTGGGGGTGGGATACAATAGACCCCCACAGGCTTCAGAAGTGATTGAAACTCCCTAGGCATGGATAAAGGTAACCCAAAAGCAAGGCCCAGGTGCCCAAGGAGTGCAGTAGTACTATATCTAGCAAATATTTCTGCAACCTGCACACATATTAATAATATTGAAATATGGTTATGTGGGAACATCAGACATACTTGAGTCTTGAAACCCTCCCATACCATCAAAGCATGTGTCTATTATAACCATGTCAAATTTCAACGCATATAGGCACAAATTGAAGAAATTTCAACGTTGGCCCCATTCACCTCTCACTATGTGGGGTCTGTGGAATACATTTGTGATGGGTTTATTGGAAGTTACATGAAATTTCAAGAGATTTCCAAAAAATATTCTACAAATGGAAATGATGAATGATGACAATGATACATCCATGATGAACATTGATGTAAACATACTAGAATATCTCAAAGATTATGTGGGGACATAAGACATCCTTGAGTCTTGAAACCCTCCCATAACATCAAGGAATGTTTCCACTCTAACTACATCAAATTTCTATGCATACATGCACAATTTGAAGAAATTTCAACATTGACCCCATTCACTACCCACTATGTGAGGTTCGTGGATGACATTTGTCATGGGTGTATTGGAAGTTCCATGACATTTCAAGAGAGTTCTGACAGAGATTATATAAATGGAAATGATGAATGATGACAATGATATGTCCATGATGAACATTAATGCAAACGTGTTGGACTATCCCAAAGATTATGTGGGGACTTTAGACATCCTTGAGTCTTGAAACCCTCCCATAACGTCAAGGCATGTGTCTACTCTAACTACATCAAATGTCAATGCTTACAACCATAGTTTGAATAAATTTCAACGTTGTCCCCATTCACTTTCCACTATGTGGGGTTGGTGGATGAAATTTGTGATGGGTGTATTGGAAGTTCCATCACATTTCAAGAGAGTTCCAACAAATATTCTACAAATGGAAATGACAAATGATGAAAATGATACGTCCATGATGAACATTGATGCAAACATACTGGAAGATATCAAATATTATGTGGGGACATCATAAATCCTTGAGTCTTGAAACCCTCCCATAACGTAAAGGAATGTGTCTACTCTAACTACATCAAATTTCGATACATACATGAACAAATTGAACAAATTTGAATGTTGTCCCCATTCACTGCCCACTATGTAGGATTGGAAGATGACATGTGTGATGGGTGTATTGGAATTTCCATGACATTTCAAGAGAGTTCCGAAAAAGATTCTAAAAATGAAAATGATGAATGATGGCACTGATATGTCCATGATGAATGTTTATGCAAATGTGGATGATCTCTAAGATTATGTGGGGACATCAGACATCCTTGAGTCTTGAAACTGTCCCATAACATCAAGGCATGTGTCTACTCTACTTACATCCAATTTCAATGAATACAAGCATAGTTTGAATAAATTTCAACGTTGGCCCCATTCACTACCCACTATGCGGGGTTGGTGGATGACATTTGTGATGGGTGTATTGGAAGTTCCATGAAATTTCAAAAGAGTTTCAACAAATATTCAACAAATGGAAATGATGAATGATGACATTGATACGTCCATGATGAATGTTGATGAAAACATGGATGATATCAAAGATTATGTGTGGACATCAAACATCCTTGAGTCTTGAAACGCTCCCATAAGGTCAAGGAATGTGTCTATCATAACTACATCAAATTCTGATGCATACATACATAGTTTGAATAAATTTCTATGTTGGCCCCATTCACTACTCATTGTGCGGGGTTGGTGGATGACATTTGTGATGGGTGTATTGGAAGTTCCATGAAATTTCAAGGGAGTTTCGACAAATATTCTATAGATAGCAATGACGAATGATTACAATGAGACATGAATGATGAATGTTGATGAGACATGGATGATGTCAAAGATTATGTGGGGACATCAAACATCCTTGAGTCTTGAAACCCTCCCATACCGTCAAGTCATGTGTTTCATCTAACAATGTCAAATTTCGACGCATATAGGCACAATTTGAAGAAATTTCAACGTTGGACCCATTTACTGCTCATTGTGCAGGGTCGATGTAGGATGACATTTGTGATAGGTGTATTGGAAGTTCCATGAAAGTTCAAGAGAGTTTCGGCAAAGATTTTATATATGGAAATGACAAATGATGAAAATGAGACATCCATTATGAATGTTGATAAAAACATGGATGATCTCAAAGATTATGTGAGGACATGAAACATCCTTAAGTATTGAAACCCTCCCATACCATGAAGGCAATTGTTTAGTCTAACTATGTCAAATTTTGACACATACGTGCACATATCAGAAAAATTTCAATGTTGGCCCCATTCACTACTCATTGTGCAGGGTTAGTGGAAGACATTTGTTATGGGTGTATTGGAAGTTTCATGACATTTAAAGAGAGTTTCGATAATGATTCTATAGAAGGCAATGTAGAATGATGATAGTGAGACATGCATGATGAAATTTGATGCAAATATGGATGATCTCAAATATTATGTGGAGACATCAGACATCCTTGAGTCTTGAAACCCTCCCATACCATCAAGGAATGTGTCTAGTCTAACCATGTCAAATTGTGATGCATACAAACAAAGATTGAAGAAATTTCAACGTTGGCCCCATTCACTGCTCACTATGCGGGGTCCCTGGAAGACATTTGTGATGGGTGTATTGGAAGTTCCATGACATTTCAAGAGATTTCCGACAAATATTATACATATGGAAATGGCGGATGATGAAAATGATATGTGGAAGATCTCAAATATTATGTGTGGGGTTGATTGATTTCATTAATCCCTTGACCATATATAATCCCTAAACAATTAACCATTAAACTACCTAACCCCTAATCCCCAAATCCCTTATCTCTTGACCCTTAATCCCTTAAACTGTAACACCTAATCCCTTAACCATTAATCCCTAAATCCCCTATCAACTTAACCCCCAACAACTCAACAAATTAACTATTTAGGCACAACAGGCGTTAAATTGGAAGTCAAACTAGAAGCTAAAAAGGAAGCTAAGTTGGATGCTAACCAAGAAACTAAAATGGAAGCTAAACTCGAAACTAAACTTGGCACTAACTTGGACACTAAAGTGGGCACTAAATTAGGCATTATTAGCGCCAACTTGGGTTGCTCGTCGCAAATATCTCCAAAAATAGCGCCATCCCAATAAATTGCACCGACTTTATAAAAAAACGTGAAGAAAAATACATTAAAACAACCAATGGAAATAAAAAAGGGAGATAAGAAGGAACTTAATCACAAGGATTTGTTGTAGTGCACTTTGAAATTCATATATTCATCAACATAAAATGCAGAAACAATGAGATTCATAAAAAACATGCCATGAAATATATATATATATATTCAACATCATCTAAATTGTACATTTTTTACAAAATGGCACCTCATTCCCAATAGGCAAAGCGATAACAAATGTCCTAACATAAAAAAACGTCCATATGGTAGCCTAGATACAAAATGATAGTAGTTGGTCAATCATTGACCACTATCTCCCTCGCCACCCTTAGGAGAATCCTAGAAATCTATATTTCTTCTCTTGTTAGAGGAAGCACCTCGAGTGGTTCTAGGCTCGGGCTTGCTTTGATGCTCTAGAGATTGCACAAAGTAAAAACATTGTTAAAAGTTGGTTTTCTTAATGAATTAACAAACATACAAAATGATACTTTGTAATTTAACCGAACACAACTCACCTCATATGCTATCATTAATTGTCAGGGTGTTACCCTCCTCCATGACCCCAATATCTCCACGATGCAATCCTACATCAATTACAAGGATCAAGTCAAGAAAATTAAACAAATATGTGTAAAATAAAATTCATGATACATAAAAAATTATCATCAACACATTATCTCACCATGAATATCTCGGGCCTCTATGGAGATTTGCTGGAAAATGGAGCACTAGGTTGTACAACCTTCTTTGAGGCAACCTCTACTTTGGCAACCTTGGTGAATAGGGTCGATGGAAATGGTGGGGGGGTGGGTGGCATACAGGTACATCCATTGTAGATGGATGCGATGGAAGAGGTGGCATGGATAGGTTCCCTATGTGTGAATCCAATGAGGATGCATGCAATAAGACAAATGCTGGGGGTGGGTTGCGTTAGACCCCCACGGGATATAGAAGTGATTGCAACTCCTTAGGCATGGATAAAGGTAACCAAGAAGCAAGGCCCAAGTGCCTAGGGAGTTCAATAGTACTATATCTAGAAAATATTTCTATAACCTGCATACATATTAATAATATTGAACTATTAGTACAAAATAGTAAAATTAAAAAAAATAAACACAAAAAAATTGAGAATTATACGATATTTAACTCTACACATGGTACATGTGATGAAAGTGACTTATCCATCCCAAATGGAAATTCCTCAACGTCCCCTAGTCCCAAATCCTATAGAAACACAAGAACATTAAAAATTTGAGGATGTCATAAAATAAAGAAATGACGATGGTGAGTTTATTAAATATGACACATACATGTGTGTGGGGTGCGCCTAATGAGAAATTTTCCTCTATTGTTGCTTCAGTGGTGGGGCTAGGCACTGATGCATCGATTGGTGTAGAGGGTCTACTTCTCGAACGTAACAATTGCAAAACATAATATATAAATAAACATAATACAAAATAAATGTATAACGATGAAGAACATAGAGAGGGTTAAGATACTAACCTCCTCCATGAATCTATGTTGTCCACTAGGTTCTATTGGTCAATAACATGTATGCTCATAGCTCGAGCATCTGTGAGGTTCACATGGAAGAAATTTATGTCCATGTGCCCTCTCCTCATTGTATTTTGTTGTGCATGTTGAATCTCCAACCCCTCTATCAATGTCACTGGTAGGCACCTCCTGCCAAGATAGTGCAACAAAGCTACTATGTTACACTAGGCTACGAGTCAATGATGAAATGGCTAGCTATACTTGTTGCAATCTCTCTACAATAGGAGGATGTTGGGTACGAGGGTCATGCCTTTTCCTGGGGGGATGAGGACCTAACATGGGATTGTGCCTAACATGCTCTTGGTCTTGTGCAAACCCTCGACCCACCCCCTGGAAGTCACCCATGTCAAATTAGTTGACACGATTACCCAAAATAAACTCAGCCCATAATTTTCTCAGAAAATATAAAGGAAGCTCCCTGTTATTGAAGGGAGCTCTATCAAAAACCATATACCACCCCCCATCCAGTTTTGACTAATTTGGGGATGGATGCACCAACCAATGGAGAGGTGTTTGTTGGTCAATGGTAGTCCTTGTCCATTTCTACGATCCCTAAAAATAGTCAATATTTGTTTTTTTGAAATGCCCAAATCTCTAACTTGGTTTCTGTCCAAACCAGTGTTATAGTACTCATATATTATTGCCGTATAATAAAAAAGAGGTCAATTTCCCTTGGGCACTTACAATGGAGTTCATAATGATGTCTAAAGAAGTGGTCAGAGAGACTTTGCTAGGCTCTCTAGTGTCTCTTAATTGTTCTTCAAGGGTTCTTAATATGACCAACCCCTCATCAATTTGACTGTTTACATTGTGTGGTTGTGGTGGGTTGGGTTTTTCTCTCCTTGGTTTTCTTATGAGAAGTTTACATTGTCTCATGGTTCCATTTTATTATATATGTTGCAATTTATTAATCCCTTGCATGTAAATTAGGTTGGTTTTTTAATTATAATAGAAAACTACAAATTTCTTTAATTTAGATTCTTGGGAGCAAAAGACTAAATTGNNTTTAGATTCTTGGGAGCAAAAGACTAAATTGGAAATGACTAAATTGAGAGCAAAATAAAAGAAATTAAACATGCCTAGCTAGACTAGGACACAGTGGCAAGATCCTCACCTTGCTTCTCTCTAGCTCCTCTCTATTTTCTCAATGAGAGTAAAAACACAAGCTTAACTTGTGCAAATGAGCACAAATCGCACTTGTGGCCCTTTAAAAAAGGTTTAGCAGATGAACGCATGCACGTTCCTAGGAATGTGTAGGGGTTCTTAGGAACATGCACGTGTATGCCACTAAAACTATGTGGCAAGATGAGTGGAGGTTTGGGAACTTCCAAACCTATGGTTAGCAATGTGTATGTGTTCCTAAGAACGTGCATGCGTTCTTATGAGTGTGTTTTCCTAGTGCCCCCTTGCCACTCTTTTGGCCACCAACTTTGTGCACTCACCCATTAGCTAATTAGGGTTAAAATTTTGGTAAAAAAGTTAAAGGAAAAGTTAAAGGTTAAGAAGAATTAGGTTTAGTCTTAGTTTTAGTAATATAGTATTAAAATTTTTCGTTTAAAACACAATGTTACAGATTAAAGCTAGATGATTAAATTTTAAGAAGATAGTTAAGAATTAAGGATGGAGGATTAAATTTTAACATTTAAGTGTAGATACAGTTAAAGTTAAATAAAAACAATATTGAAATAAAAAAATGAAAATTTTTGGTTTAAAACACAGTGTTACAGATTAAAGGTGGATGTTTAAGAAGATAGTTAAGAATTAAGGATGAAGGATTAAGTTTTAACATTTAAGTGTGGATAGAGTTAAAGTTAAATAAAAACAAAATTGAAATAAAAAATGAAAGTTAATAATTAAATATTAACTAGAAATTAAAAGATAAAGGTTAAAGTTAATATGAAAAAAAAAATTAAGGAATTAAAAAATATAGATTATAAACTATGGAGTAAAAGGTTATGAAGTTATTATTAATAAGAGTTAAAGATTGGTAGCGAAGATGAAGTAATATAGTGAAATGTTAATGTTAAAGATTAAAGATAATTTGTTTAAATTTAAATGTTATTTATTATAGTGTAAATATTATATTAAGAATTAGTTATTAAAAATTAGATTTTATGGAATATATTTTAAGTTTTGTAGAGTTGAAGATTAATGGTTTAAAGTTTGGAATCAGAGATATTTAAGAATTAGGAATGAATTAATTAATATTTTGGTTTTAAAAGTTAGATTTAATATTACATAAGGGATGAGGTTTAGAAGGTAGTTTTTTTTGTTTTTTTTTTTAATTAGAATTAGTTTTAAAGATTTTTAAAATATTGATTTTATTTAATGATATTGAGTTATTTTTAAAAGTATTTTAAAAATTTAAAGTTATTAGTTTTATTTATTATTATTATTATTATTATTATTATTATTATTATTATTATTATTAAAATGAGTAGGCATATTTATTGGGGATTATAAAATAGGTGGTGGGGGATTAAGATGTGCAAACACCTTCACTCCTACTCCACCTTCTCAAATTGCATAGACACATACTTCCTCACTTGTACTTCACACCCTCTCACCCCAATCATCCACCCTCCTAGGGTAGTTGATGAAAGTGTGTATTTTTTAAAACCTTTACCCCCATCCCCATTCTCACGAGGTGCACATTCTCACCTTGACCCCCTTACTACCCCATTATCATAAGGTGCGTGCCCTCACACCCACCACACCTTCACCCTTAGGAGGATGAGGGTGGGAGTGGAAATGGGAGTGCACGCAATTGCACACCTTCATCCCCAATCATTAGGAAGGTGAATGGAAGGGTGGAAATTATTTATATACGTGTGCAATTTCATGTGATAAGGATGGGAAATGAAGGTTTGCACTTTCACATAGATGAAAATCCTTTCCCTAACCATCCACCCTACTAAAAATAATAGGTAAAAATGTATAATTGTGTACACCTTCATCTCATCCCCATCATATACTACTTACTACACACACCTTCACCCCTACTCCATCCTCAAATTGAATAGACATGCAATTCCTTATTTATTGCTCACAGCCCCCAACCTCAACCATCCACCCTCCGAGGGGCAACCCATGAAGTTGTATATTTGTGCAAGCCAATATCCCCCATCTCGATTCCCCACTCCCATGAGGTGCACATCGTCTCCTTGACCCCCTTTCCTACCCCACCATCATAAGGTGCATGCTCTCACACCAACCACACATTCACCCTTAGGAAGGTGAGGGTGGTGGTGGTGGATGTAAGAGTGTAAAGGTGGTGATTATTGAGATATCAAAGTGTTGAATTTAAAGGTATAGATAGAAATGAGGAATAAAAGTGTGAAATTGCACATAGATGAAAATCCTCTCTCTAACCATCCACTCCACTAAGATCTCTCTAACCATCCACCCTGCTAAAAATAATAGGTAAGAGCGTGTAATTGTATACACCTTTATCTCATCTTATTCTATACAACACCCCAACTATTATTTAAAACTATATCATTAAGCATTTTTAAATAAAAAAAATAAACATTTAAAATTTTAAGAAAATCATACAATGCTATTTTATTATAAAAACAATATTATATTTATACGATTAAAAATTTAATTTATATGAAATAATTTAAAAGAAATTTTATTTATCATAATAAAATCTTTAATGTTTTATAACCTTTATAAAAAATATATTATTCTCAACACTGTTTGAGGAAAAAAGTAATTAAGAAAAGGAAAAGTTTTACACCTTATGCTATGTTAGTAAAGAGAAAAGGGTACTAAGAAAAAGAGGAGAGTTATTATGAAAAAGAAAAGTTTTATACCTTATGCTATGTTAATAAAGAGAAAAGGGTATTAAAAAAAATAAAAAAGAATTATTAAGAAAAATAAAAATTTTATAGGTAAAGATAAAAGGGTACTATGAAAAAAGAAAAGTTTTACACCTTATGCTATGTTAGTAAAGAGAAAAAAATACTAAAAATAAGAAAAAGAAGAAGAAGAAGATTATTAAGAAAAAGAAAAGTTTTACACTTTATGCTATGTTAATAAAGGAAAAAGGTATTAGAAAAAAGAAAAGGTTAAAACTTTTGCCACATCAACAAGGGTGACACTTCAAAATAGATAAAGAGATATTAAGAAAAACAAAGATCGACACCTATTCAACAAAGATAGAGGTATTAAGAAAAAAAAAATCTACCACAAAAATAAGAAAAAAAAAGGATCTACAACAAAAATGGGAATCCCACATAAAGCATGTGTATCAAGCCTTCCAACTACTAGTGACCACAGTTATTCCTGAAATGTTCCTAATGCGCTTTTAGGTTTAGAGAGGTTGAATACTAGGTCACATTGTAAGTCCGGATAACATTGCAGCCATAGAGAAAAGTAATTCGTTAAAAAAACAATACCATTCTCAAGAGGGTTTCCGGTTCATAAGAGAGTAATCCATCGCCAAATTTTAAGAAATGAAGCGCCCAAAACAGGCGCAACTCGTTGCATTTTTATCCAATTTCATATTACTTTACACAACTGATTTGACAGCTCCCTTACCTCCGTATAATCATTATATGTTGCCTTTTGATGACGTTTTAAAACAAAAGTCTTCCAAATTAATTAATATGGATTTGGTAGATTCACGTGCATCAAAAGGGCAAATTGACTTATGCATAAGAGCGCAAAACATGAAACAATCTTGCAGATGAGTGGACCGCATAAAGTACATATAGAAGTAGAAGTATTCAATTGTTGGGTTCTGACACAATTATCATCTGCAGCAATGTGCAAAGTTTTTGTGGACTTTGAAATTGTTGATTCTGGTTAAACGTAACGCTATTTTGTGGTAGACATAACAAAATAAAATGTCGTGGATAATAAAACAAGATGTTTGGGCGTCCAAATATGCACCGACAGACCGTGTCCTTTAAAAGAAATATGTTGAAAGTGTGCTACACAACATTGGAGTGCACATGCACACCATTCAGCACGTCTATACACCCCATTGTAAATCATTAAACCACCATAGACAAATTCAATCCTCTATCTGAATTTTAACGAAAAACACTTAGAACAGTTAGATAATACCTACATTTAAGTAGTAGCCACCCATGATAACGTATAAAAACTAGACGTTTTCAACTTTAGTTTGCTATCTATTTTATATTCATTTTTTCAACAGTTTTCAAAACATAATATGAATTTACATTTCATTTCCACATCCCAAATCACATGTTATTTCAACATGCCAAATCCCACATATGCTCTATGAAACAATGAACATAATCTCATCACAATTTAGTTTATTAGCACAGCAGCAAAATAGCTGCTGGTGAAGGCCAAAAGGTTGAGAAGATGAAATGAATCTTTAAAATAATATATTAAATTTTATTATCTATTAACAAATAAATTGTTGGGCTT
>CBVK0100528879.1:0-15027 GCA_900067695.1 Picea abies | reverse complement strand
AGACACATTAGACTTGAAACCTAAAATCTATGGATTTGCATTTATTCAAAACCTTGAAACATAAAAGTGGTTTTTACGAGATCCGCCTTCAAGTTTCTCTGCAATGAGATTCTAGTTCTGATGCCCATACTGAGCCACCAACTCCTTCAACTTGGCATCCTTGGCAGGCCTCCAATGGTCTTGAGTAGATAGCTTAGACTGTCCATAATTTGACAGCTCTTTTCCAGTAGAATTCTCCAATACCTCCTCGCTTCCCTTGGTGTTGTTCGTCTTCATGTAATGATCATGGCCATAATAGTTCTCCCCATTAGTATCATCATCGTTCTGGGGACTAGAAATGCCTTCCATGGTCCAACCATGTTTATGCTGCTGATCCGAAGGGCTCAATACCCGGAAAGAGATCTCGCTTCTGCATTGAATTTGGTTTTCAGGAGACAAGGATATTCCTCCTGCAACTGCATTAATGCAAGAGGCATTACCTGCAACATCACCATTACCATATTTCTCAAGTTCCACCACATCATCTTTTCTGAATAGATCAAATGTTAGAGGAAGGCCTTCGAGGGAAGATAAGGGCGAGGGTGCAGACACATGGCATGCTTTCAAAGGCCATGGACAAATGACGAAAATTCGAGAGTGAACTCCCCCTAAAAGAAGGCGACGCAATTATGTATATTATGTGTTTTTATTATTTTTGTTGTGAATTGAATTAGTGAATGAATTTTTCATAAGCTTTTAATAATTTAAATAAATATTATGTATAATATGTGTTTTATTATTTTTGTTGTGAATTGAATTAGTGAATGATTTTTTTATGACTTTTTTTAAGTGAATTTTGCAAGATGTTTTATATTTATGTTTACATATTATGTATAATATGCGTTGTTATTCATTTTTCTTATGAATTGGGAGATGTTTAGAGAGTACATATAAACCATGAAGAAAGTTCAAAGGGCACATCCATGCCATGAAGAAGCTCCAAAACCCACTAGTAATAGAAATTAATAAAAACAAGCATTGAAAAACTTGTTTCTATTAGCAATGTTAGACACATAAATATACTAAGACAATCATGCTTGTATTAATACCTTTGTACATGGACATGCCCAACCATAACTATCTGGTTTCTATGTGGAGAATCTCCCAAATAGGCTATGTAATTAGTATTAGGTGGTGACAACACACCTTGCAGTTACAATACGTATGAGATTCTCAAGCGTTTATTTTTTCATATCCTTGGAAATGTTGGGAATCTCCTGTTTAAATATGGAATCCCGTGAGGTGCTCCATTAGAATTGTAATCCATTATCTCCATTGACTGAGAAATAACATGATATCATTGCTACCTTATTCATCTTTGTTCTTGTCTATTGTTTGTTTTCATTCCTTTGTCTATTCATTAACATTAGCTCTATGCTTGCATGCGAAAACCCCAACAAATGGTATTAGTGATGAGGCTTGGTATCACACGCAGTGAAGGAAAATCATGCAAAGAAGTAGAGTATGGGCCATGAAGGAGGATCTGTGCTAGTTCATGAGAAAAAGGAGTAGGAGGGTCTGATGAGGAGCAATGATCACCATGGAGATGATGAATGGGCATTGAACATTGACCATTACAACATCGTTGGTGATCAAGTGTGAGCTAGACTATATGGGCATCGAGGGATAGGATGTTAAATTTATGGTTAGCCAGGCAGCGAGGGAGTTCCTTTGATTTCTCTGCAATGTGAAGGACAAGTGAGTGTGGGGGTACCCCAACACTCACTTGTCCTTGACATCGCCCAACACTCACTTGTCCTCAACATCGCAGAGCAGTCGAAGGAACTCCCGGACGCTCGCCACAAGCATTAGTCCCAACTTTCAAATTGACTATTGGTCCGATTCATTGACCAAAGCCTAACCCCTATGGCAGGCCAGTTGCACGCTTATCTAACACGGGTGCTCGGAGGTGGCGGTCGAGATAATTTTTCAAGGAGAAGAAGGTTGTGAATGGTGGTGCTATGACCAACGTCGACGAGAATGTGGGAGGATTCTAGTGCAAGGGGGTTCCATTCAGATTAAAGGACCTCAAGGATTGGTTCTAGTCAGATTAAAGGAAGTCTAATCATCAGAATTATGAGAATTGGCTTGTGATGGCAGAAAGAAGTTTCCTTGACAATTACACCGCTACCAGCAAGGACTTATGGTACAGTCACATGAGAAGAGATAAAAAAAAATGTTGGGGTAACACAAAGGCAAAGAGGTGTCCATAACCTTGTGCGGGAAGAGTCTCGAAGTGGTACAGTCGGGATATTGAGATGGAGATGCGTGAGTGACATGTTGGAGAGAAGATAATGGTTGCAGTGGGTGGTCCATGCCACCTAGGTTTAGAATGGGAGGTGATAGTGGGAGAAGAAGTGGGTCTAGTTCGGCCTTAGGTTACAACTTAACTTCTAGTTTTGGTTCTGGAACTCACTCAGGTTCTGGTTTAGGCCGTGGCTATGGAAGCGACTTTGGAATTGGTTCAGGCTATGTGCATTAAATGGCAGAGATTTTTTGAATGTAAGAATTGAGGTGGAGTTCATATATGTAAAAATCAACATACAACTTTAAGACCTGGTTAGGCATGCATACTCTAGGTTTGAAATGTCACCGGTAAAGTGTAAACGACCTATGTGGTAGGGGGAGCGTGCAGGGTATTCCCAGATACCCTGTCTTTGAGGGAACTTTGGCCAGTTTTGGTCTTGGGGGGAAGTTAGGTCAAGAGTTTTGTTTTTTGGGCTCATGTTTCTGGTATCTCATGGTTTTAGAGCCCATGTATTGTATGCAATGAAGCATTGAAATTAGCTTGGAGGTGAGAGGTGAAGGCTCATTTGGATGCCTTGGTCGGATTCGGTCAAGGAAGTGCATCTTTTCTGGTTATGGTGATGGAGTTAAGGGATGAACATTATGGGATCCTACTACCCATAAATCATCATTAGAAAATATGTGTACATGGAACAATCAGAGTTGTTCAACATTGCAAAGGGAGATTTGTTGGAAAACACAGAGAGTCATTATATGCCCTAAAGTTCGAGCATGCAATGATACAAGATGTTTGATTCCTTCATGGTGAGCCAAATTTTTACAAGAAGTGAGTATAACCATTGTCTTTATGGTATATTCAATATCTTGGTGTTATATGTTTTGCTTGTAGCAAACACAATCATGGTTGAGATTAGTAGGTTGGCTCAATTGGTTAGGACGTTTGATATGAAGGATTGATGAGAAACTAAAACAAATATTGGCAATGGAAATACACAGAGACAGGAAATATGGTAAGATTTGGTTATCACAATAGAGGTACGTTGAGAATATACTTGAGGAAATTCGATATGAATAATGTGAAGTCGATAAATATCTCTTTGGCTTTCCATTGTAAGATTTATTCAGGTTTATGTCCTAAGTAATGTAGAAGAGAAGGGTTATATGTCTTGTGTATCATATGCTAGTAGGAAGGTTTATCTTTATGATGGAAATGTTCAAATATATCACACCCAGTTAGTGTTGACAGTGGAAACATGGAAAAACCAGGTAAAGAGCATGGAAATGAGTGCTTCGATATCAAAGAAGCATTAATATCACCTATAGTAGTCACAACGATTTGCCTTAGGTTATGGCTTCAATTATGGTTTTGGTTTTGGCACTAACCCAGGTTCTGGTTTAGGTCATGGCTACAAAACCGGTTCTGGCACTGGTTTGGGCTATGGGCATTAAATGGCAGAGGTTTTTTGAATGTAGGGTTTGAGGTGGAGTTCTTATATGTAAAAATCGACATACAACTTTAAGACCTAGTTAGGCATGTGTACCCTATGTTTGCAATATCATCGATAAAGTATAAATGACCTAGGTGGTAGGGGGAGCATGTGGGGTATTCCTGGATACCTTGTCTTTGAGGGACATTTGGCTAGTTTTGGTCATGGGGGGAAGTTAGGTCAAGAGTTGTGTTTTTCGGACACATGTTTCTAGTATCTCATGGTTTTAGATCCCATGTATTGTATGCAATGAAGCATTGAAATTAGCCTGGAGGTGAGAGGTGAAGGCTCATTTGGATGGCTTGGACGGATTCGGTCAAGGAAGTGCATCTTTTCTAGTTATGGTGATGGAGTTAAGGGATGCAGATTGTGGGATCCTACTACCCACAAATCATCATTATAAGATATGTGTACATGGAACAATCAAGAGTTGTTCAACATCACAAAGGGAGATTTGTTGGAAAA
The DNA here is from genome assembly GCA_900067695.1 of Picea abies. Taxonomy (NCBI): domain Eukaryota; kingdom Viridiplantae; phylum Streptophyta; class Pinopsida; order Pinales; family Pinaceae; genus Picea; species Picea abies. Next base: position 10,789 of record CBVK0100528879.1, on the reverse strand, counting down.
CATAGGAAGCCATTATATGTCCTAAAGTTCGAGCATGAAATTATACAAGATGTTTGATTCCTTCATGGTGAGCCAAATGTTTACAAGAAGTGATTATAACCATTTTGTTTATGGTATATCCATTATCTTGGTGTTATATGTTTTTCTTGCAACAACACAAGCATGGTTGAGATTAGTAGGTTGGCTCAATTGGCTAGGACGTTTGACATGAAGGATCAAGGAGTAACTAAAACAAATCTTGGGCATGGAAATACACAAAGACAAGAAGTATGGTAAGCTTTGGTTATCACAGCAGAGGTATGTGCATAAGATACTTGAGGAAATTCGATATGAATAATGTGAAGCTGGTAAATATTTCTTTGGCTTTCCATTGTAAGTTTTATTCAGGTTTATGTCCTAAGTAATGTAGAAGAAAAGGGTTATATGTCTCATGTATCGTATGTTAGTAGGAAGGTTTATTTTTATGATGGGAATGTTCAAACATATCACATGCAGTTAGTCTTGTCAGTGGACACATGGAAAAACCAGGTAAAGAGCATGGAAATGGGTGCTTCAATATCATAGAATCATGAATATTACCTATAGTGGTTGCAATGATTTAGTTTGTGGTTATGTTGATTCAGTGGAGGTGGAGTGGTCCATACCGAAGAAAACTGTGCAAACATGTTCATGCAATTAGTGTTGTTAGAGAAGTTTTAGTGGCGTTTTAGCTTATCTTTCCTTGCAGAAAGGTGATGTTCGAATCGTTGGGAAAGGTACCATGAAATTGTTGTCAAGGTGGACATTGTTAGGTGGTGAAAACACACCTTGTAGTTACAATACATGGGAGGATTCTCCAGTGTTTGGTTTTCCATATCCTTGGAAATGCTTGGGAATCTCTTGCTTAAATATGTAATCTCATGAGGTGCCCCATGATAATTGTAATCCATTTTCTCCATTGGTTGAGAAATAAAATGATATCATTTTCCCCTATTCATCTCTGTCCTTTTTTGTTATTTGTGTGCATTCCTTTCTCTATTCATTAAATCTGTGCTCATAGGTGAAAACTCCAACATTTAGAGGCAGATTCCATTTAAAACCTTCAATAGGTAGGACAAGTGTTGTTGTCGTACCCTTTAATGATGGTTTTTTTAACTTTAGGTCTCAATATCATCTACTACCAACAACTAAAGAAACTACACAAAAACTCTCAAAATCAAACAAATAATCCCTATTTCATCTACTCAAACAAGAAAAGTCACTTATGTTATGCCTATTGGATGGAAAAAGGACCTTTCAATCTCAGTACTCTTTCCCCAAAGGTTGGTATTATATGTTCAATGTGCACAGTTTTGAATTGCAATTTGCATGAATTGATTCTCAACCTTTAAGTTCCAGGATGTTAGCAATAAGAGTCACACTTAGATTGCTGTAAGTGTAAGCCCATTACCCATCAGAATATAAATGGATTAAATGGTTTGAGTAGGTGGATAAAAAATACCAGGAAAGAAAGGGAGAGGGCAACAAACTGTCAACAGAAGCATTCCATTAGGTAATGAGTCATAACATCCTACAAATGAAAGACAATCAAATTGTATATCAGACAAAAGGGATATATAATGATGAGTAGAAGGATGGTGACTATGAAAAAAGGAAGAACATCCATTGTACATAGATCCTTTTTGAAAATAGATAAAGATTTCTTAAACAATAAACAATGATTTAATGGGCAAGATATAGCAGATCCTCTGTTGTTCATGAATCCATCAATCAATGGCAGCTATGATCCTGTTCATGAATCCATCAATCAATGGCAGCTATGATCCTCAAAACCTGCAATTTGTTTAAGAAAGAAGATAACAAATAAGTGGGAAAACAAAGAAGACAATCTGATAACAACTCTCATGAATCTTTAATGGACTAAAATGTCATGTTACAAGTAGGCCCTTAGGCTTACAAATCAACAACTAAAACTGCTCCTCCAGATCTCTCCTCCCTTGGCTCAAGAATCCAACCATTTCTGTCTAAAAATCCCTTTCATTTATAGTGAATGATATTTATCACCCTAAGGAGGTTGAAACCAAGGAGATACATAAGATCCTCCTTCATTTAGGAGTCTATTACAAAATATTCCAACAAAAACTTAACAAAAACCTATTTTCCAGGATCTTTTGTATTTTCATAAATGCCTCTTGAAACATATCATGATGCTTGATCTGAAGATGGAACATATGTCCCTCATGTCCATATAACTCCTAGGATACTATTTGAACCTTCCTTCATAGTTGGCAACCTTCCCATAGATTGAATTTGTTGGACTATTAGATTTCACAACGCCTATGACAACATGCGTTGTGAACTTTCCTGTAGGTGTTATTTTTGGATTTTCTCCAAAAATACGAAGTGGGTCAAGCTGAATATTTTTTAGCAAGTCCAAAACACCATGTTTACCTCCACACAAAATTTCAGAGGAACCGTTTTTAGCAAGTCCAAAACACCATGTTTTACCTCCACACAAAATTTCAGAGGAACCTGGATTGCCATTCAAAAGTTACAAGAAAAACAATCCTCTGATGTGTGCTAATTTCTTAAAAACTATCATAAATACCAGTTTGCAATGCCAGTGAGTTCATGCACTACGAACTCTCCTGTAGCAGCCCGTTTGACTTGAAAATTCCTTAAAGTATTCCAAAAATCATCTCTAGTGCCACCAACTGTTATAATAATATATGATCATGATATATGACTAAGAAGATAACACCCCAGTAGTTGAACATGATTTTATCAAGCATAACCATCCTCAAAATTGCAAAATACAAAAAACAAGAAACTGTCAAAACTGATATGAGTTGAGGTATTCATCGAATTCATTTTCTGACTCTAGAGATCCTTCTGGTGGAAACTTTAGCTAACATATCCAAATTTTTCTTGGCCAACTCCTCTTTGAAAGGTTGTAGCTCCATATTTAGTTTTCTGAACTCTGTTTAGTCTGTAAAGGTTTTCGAGCTGCTTGTGGATAGGTAAGAACCTTCTAGATAATAATTTATCTTTGTCAATAGTTTCTTGATACATATCTAGCGTCTCATTCAACTCCTTCTTGAAGGCCAAATATTTCTTTTTCATGCTCTCAACCTCAGCCCTTGCTTCCTATAATCCAAGTCTCTGACCTTGTAAAGAGATTCATGCACCTTATGCTATATGCATTGAGGTATAATAGAGGACACTCTTTAAAGAGGAACAATAAGGAAAAACATCTGAGGGTTATAATAAAAGGGAGGCGGAAGTAAATCTTTGTTTAAATAGGTATTGAATCAACATAAAAATAGGTTAACATTATTAACAACACTTGCAACTTTAATCCTGCTTCAACAAATGATCAACCACAGATTGTAAATTGGATAGGGGTAAGAATTCACTCATTTAAGGCTAAATTTGAAAGGATGCAAAAGATAAAAGTTTCAACAGTACTAGAACATAGGGTTTGCAACACAGTTCACAGCGCCAATATGAAAACCAGCCAAAACCCCTTTCTCAACCCTCAAACATGATGAACACTCTCATGGAGTACCAGGGGGATCTATGCTTGATTCTGACATATTTGAATTTGACTGTAAGTGTTTGAAAACTATCCAACCTCCAATGTTCCTCTTTAGCTAGTTTGCAGCACATTGGTGTTTTGATTTTTTCTCTCAAATGAAAAACTGGGTTGGGATGAATTTTAGTCAGTAGGTCAATGCCAATATCATGCTCTTCCACAAAGTTTCAGAAAAACCCACATCGTCGTTCAAAATTTATGATCAAATCTTTAGAATTCTCTAATATAGGAAATCAGTTCGCAGCGAAGTTCACAACACCTGTCTAACAGTTCACAATGCCAGATTCAAAAAAGATTTGCATGCTTCGAGGAAATTGTTAGGATGTCCAAAGACCCGATCACTGAAAATTTGTTAAAAATAGGCTTTGAAAACAATGAAATCGCTTAGCATGACAAAAAGGAAATGATGGAAATGAATGAATGGAGCACTTGAGTACGCTGTGAACTCTCCTAGTGAGTTGGAAATGCTCAAATTAAAACTGACTTGATAGTTGAATGGATAAAAGGTGATAGCTAGAAATCTTTCATACAATCATGGAGTTGACATGTCAAGGTGATAATAAGGATTTTGAAATATGTGACTCATGAGGGTTTATCACTCCTTTTCATGATAGCAAAGACATAATCGAAAGACCCTCTACCAAGGCCAAACTAACTCGATTTATTTAAATAAAAAATTGAAAATTGACTATAGCAAGAAGTCATAAAAACTATAATAACCTATGACTCAAAAACAAAGACTGAAATGACTTTTTTACCCCTACAATTCTATGTGTTAACATCTGGCTCCATAGGGGATGACATGCTCCCTGTGAACTTCCAAGATTCCAAGAACATGCAGTTTCAATGCCTTATCCATTGGGCTATGGAGTTATATGTGCAACCAACCTGTATGCCTGAGAGCACCTCCGCTCCTTATTGAAAACTGAAAAACACTCACATCAAACCAAATGCAAATTGAAGGTTGCATTCAAACTGAAAACCAAATGTTTGCATGACAAACTTATTTATATACTTTCCTACTCCTAATTGTTGAAAAATTGAGCCTTCAAATATATACAAATTTTATCAGTAACCATACAAATAACTTTGTGATGGAATGATCTTCGTCCGCATCTTGGTAACTGAGCACTAAGTAACAATAGATACATAATGACAACCACACATCTTCCTTGAAAAATCCTACTTAAAATCCAAGAACTTTGTTCTTATGATGACAACATCTGAAAATCTGTTACTGCAAAACATCTCCATATAGATAACAACAGGATCTTGAAATCCATACAAAACTTGTTGTGGCTCATCAATGAATTCCTCCTTGGTTGATTCAAGTATTGGTTGGCTTGAAATCTGTTGCAATATATTTCCACTCTTTTCACCAATTTACAGTGAATATGGGTGAATATGAAATGGGATCTCAAGATCTATAGTTGGGACTAGATCATTTTTACATTTGTAATAATCAAGCTAAAAATGAGAGCTGTCAACAAGTAGTGTATCATAGACATGTCTATCTTCTTCTAGTCCATTTTATTGTGAAGGCATATCATAATGAATATCATTCAAAACTTATTGATTATCATGAAAGGTACTTTCTTCTATGGAAAATTATTCATCACAAGTATGCTTTTCGTGACAAGCAAAGTCTTTACAAAGTAAAGAAAACACATCACAACATTTTTCATAAATATGTTCACCAGAAAAATAATCCTTACAAAACAAATTAAAAGCAACATGAAAACATGTCAAAGGTTGATACTGGCAACTGGAAGATATTGATACCAGTCACGAGCTATTCCCTCTAATGAGTCCCTAAAAAGATTGATTTGAAAATCCTCATGCACGATTTGAATTCGATGAATAAAATCATGGAAATCTAGCAAGCTTTCCGCTGTACTTCTCAATATTCTCCACTAAATATGTGAAGGCAACCTTCCCATTCATTTCTAGTAGGAATTAGATTTGGAAAACCAACTATCTTTGAAAAATCATAGAAAGAATAACTCTGAGCTAGGATCTTGTCCATTTCAAAGTAGTGGAGTCACCAATAGATATCTGAATAGTGGAGTCACCATGGTGAAAGATAAGAAGTCTAAAAGTGTCTAGCTTCAGTTCACCATCCAAATCTAGATCTAATCATCATAGTTCACCCAGGGAAGTTGTCTTCATTGTTGTCCCTAACAACGATGCCAGAAATGTTATCACTGAGAGTCACACTTAGACTGTTGTAAGTGTAAGCCTAATACCCATAAGAATATAAATGGATTGAATGGTTTGAGTAGGTGGATCAACAAGACTGGGAAAGAAAGGGAGAGGGTAGCAAACTGTCAGCAGAAGCATTCCATTGGGCAGGGAGTCACAACATCCTACAGATTAAAGGCAATCAAACTGTATATGAGACAAAATGGATATATAATGATGAGTAGAAGCATGGTGAATATGAAAAAAGGAATAACATCCATTGTATAGAGATCCTTTTTGCAAACATATAAAGATTTCTTAAACAATAAACAATGATTTAATGGGCAAGTTACAACAGATCCTTTGTTGTTCATGAATCCATCAATCAATGTAAACTATGATCCTCAAAACCTACAATATGTTCAAGAAATAGGATAAAAAAAAAGTGGGAAAACAAAGAATACAATATGATAACAACTCTCATGAATCTTTAATGATAGAAAATGTCATTCGAAGCAGGCCCCTGGGCTTACAAATGAGCAACTAAAACTTCTCCTCCAACTCTCTCCTCTCTTGGCTCATGAATATAACCCTTTCCTTCTCAAAATCCCTTTCATTTATAGTCAATGATCTCTATCCACCCTAAGGAGGTTGAAACCAAGGAGATGCATAGGATCCTCCTTCATTTAGGAGTCTATTACAAAATATTCCAACAAAAACTTAACAAAATCCTATTTTCCAGGATCTTGCCTATTGTGATAAATGCCTCTTGAAACATATCGTGATTCTTGATATGAATATTGAACACATGTCCCTCATGTCCAACTAAATCCTAGGAGTCTATTCAAACCTTCCTTCATAGCTGACATCCTTCCCATAGCTCAAATTTGTTGGATTGTTAGAGTTCATAGCGTATTTTTGGATTTTCTCCAAAAATACGAAGTGGGTTAGGCTGAATTTCAGTCTACAAGTTTAAAACACCATGTTTTACCTCCACACCAAATTTCAGAGGAACCCAGATTGTCATTCAAGCATTACAAGAAAAACAATCCTTTGTTGTGTGCTAATTTCTTAAAAAATGTCATAAATACCAGTTCACAATGCCAGTGAGTTGAGGCGCTGTGAACTCTCCTGTAGCAACCCGTTTCACTTGAAAAATCCTTAAAGTATTACAAAAACCATCTTCAGTGCCACCAACTATTATAATAACATATGATCATGATATATGACTAAGAAGATAACACCCCAATAGCTTAACATGATTTATCAAGCATGACCATCCTCAAAATTGCAAAATACAAAAAACAAGAAACTGTCAAAACTGATATGAGTTGAGGTGCTCATCGTCTTCATTTCTGACTCTAGAGCTCCTCCTGGTGGAAAATTTAGCTAACATATCCAAATTTTTCTTGGTTAGCTCCTCTTTGAAGGGTTGCAGCTCCATCTTTAGTTTTCTGAATTGATCTTGATGAGCTCTGTTTAGTCTGTAAAGGTTTTTGAGCTTCTTGTGGATAGGTAAGAACCTTCTAGATAAGAAGTTAGCTCTGTCAATAGTTTCATGATACACATGCAGTGTCTCATTCAACTCCTTCTTGAAGGCCAAATATTTCTTTTCCATTCTCTCAACCTCAGCCCTTGCTTCATATAATCCAAGTCTATGACCTTGTACAAAGATTCATGCACCTTACTCTATACACATTGAGGTATAAGAGAGGACACTCTTTCAACAGGAACAATAAGGAAAAAAAACTGAGGGTTATAATAAAGGGGAGGTGAAAGTAAATATCTATTTAAATAGGTCTTGAACCAACATAAAAATAGGTTAACAATATTAACAACATTTGCAACTTTAAGACTGCTTCAACAAATGATCAACCACACATTGTAAATTGAATAGGGGTAAGAATTCACTCGTTTAAGGATAAATTTGAAAGGATGCAAAAGATGAAAGTTTCAACAGTCCTAGAACAGAGGGTTTGCAACACAGTTCACAGTGCGAATATGAAAACTAGCCAAAACCCCTATCTCAACCCTCAAACATGATGAACACTCTCATGGAGTACCAAGGGGATCTAGGCTTGATTCTGACATCTTTGAATTTAACTAGAAGTGTTTGCAAACTATCCAACCTCCAATGCTCCTCTTCAACCAGTCTGCAACACCAGTTCGCAACACACTGATGTTTTGATTTTATGTCTCAAATGCCAAACTGGGTTGGGATGAATTTTGGTCAGCAGGTCAATGCCAATATCATGCTCCTCCAAATATTTTCTTAGAAAAACCCACATCACCGTTCAAAAGTTATGAACAAATATTTAGAAGACTCTGCTACAGAAAATGATTTTGCAACGCATGTCTACAAGTTCCCAACGCCTAATTCAAACAATATTTGTATGCTTCGAGGAGACTGTTAGGATGTCCAAAGACCCGATCCTTGAAAATTTGTTAAAAATAGGCTTTGAAAACAATGAAATCCCTTAGCATTAAAAAAAGTTAATGATGACAATGAATGAATGGAGCACTTGAGTACGTTGTGAAATCTCTTAGTGAGTTGGCAACGCTCAAATTAAAACTGACTTGACAACTAAACAAATAAAAGGTGATAGCTAGAGATCTTTCATACAATCATGGAGGTGACATGGCAAGGTGATAAAAAATATTTTCAAAGATGTGACTCATGGGGGTTTTTCAGTCCTTATCATGATAACAAAGACATAACCCAAAGACCCTAGACCAAGGCCAAACTAAAGACTGTTAGGATGTCTAAAGACGTGATCCCTGAAAATTTGTTAAAAATAGGATCTGAAAACAATGAAATCCCTTAGCATTAAAAAAAGGTAATGATAGCAATGGATGAATGGAGCACTTGAGTACGCTGTGAACTCTCCTAGTGAGTTGGAAACACTCAAATTAAAACTGACTAGATAGTTGAACGGATAAAAGGTGATAGCTAGAGATCTTTCATACATTCATGGAGGTGATATGTGAAGATGATAATAAGGATTTTCAAATATGTGACTCATGAGGGTTTATCACTCCTTGTCACGATAACAAATATATAACCCAAAGACCCTAAACCAAGGCCAAACTAACTCGGTTTATTTAAATAAAAAATTGAAAATTGACTATAGCAAGAAGTCATAAAAACTTTAAAAACCCATGACTCAAAAACAAAGACTGAAATGACTTTTTGACCCCTACAATTCTATGTGTTAACACAGGGTTCATCCCGCATGGTGCGGGATTGCAATTTGCATGATGTGAGTTGCAATGGAGATGACATTTTTCTAGCACACCCATAGACCTATTGTGGCCATAATGTGTGCATATCTCATAGTCCCATCTTGAGGTCTAAAGGGCATAGTATATGCTTATCTTGGAAGTCTTGATATCATGTTAAAGTCTTCATGCTTATCTCGGTGTCTCATCTCATGTCAAAGTCTCGGTATTTATCTTAATGTCTCATCTCAGAGAACCAAAATCTCGACCAATAGGATTGTTGGCTTGTTTTATTTTTTATTTTTCGAGTTCTATTTGGAAATGCTTACAATTTCATATCTCATATCTCATAGTCATATATAAATCTCATATTCATATTTTAAACTTGTCCATATATAATAACAAAATAATCCAAAAACTAGTAAATGCCAATCAAATTTAAACTTGCTCACTTAGATGAATTCCTAAGGGGGATAGCATCCACTAGATGACTTGGTTACACTATGGAAAAAACAAAGAACACTTTTTCAATTGGGGGATTTTAAACTTTCCCATATATAACAAAAAAATAATCCAAAAACTGGTAAATAACAATCAAATTTAAACTTGACCATTTAGATGCGGTCCTAAGGGAGCTAGCATCGACTCGATGACTTGGTTACACTATGGAAAAAGCAAAGAACACTTTGCAATTGGGACTATGCATCCGTCTCATACCAAAATTACGCTTTCCAAGTGGTTGATCATTGTGGGGATGAAGAAGATGCATTAAGTTACAAACTTTCTCAGGATAAACTATCCATCATGCAAGAGCCCAAACCCAATCATGTAGGAGCCCAATCATTAAGAATCTTGAATGGTGCACTCCATGTAAACATACCATGCACATACATATTTTTTTACCTTCGTCATTCACGTGGGTGCATCCTACATACTCCAACTGACTACCATTCACCCACTGCTACATCCTCCGATTTCGGCCATCCATTTTCCATCTGCCCATCTTCAGAACCCCATCTTCTTTAGCACCATCGTCGTCGTAGCCGTTATGGGATTTAAATTTTAAAATTTAAATAAAGGAATTGATACTGCCAAAGATTGCATTTCCTCCATGCCCATTTCAAATTTCATTTTGTTTCCTCTCTACGTAGTCACTGCATTATTATTTGTGAAGGCTTATGCACACCTTGCATGGAGAAATGTGGATGGAAGTGTGAACATCATTCTCGTGATCTCCTCTACCATGAAACATGCACCAGGGCTCGATGTGATGAACAATGGCAATAAAATCTAAGGTGTGGGAATCATCGTATAGGTCTCTATGGGGAGCCCTGCCATAAGATTTGTAGGATTTGAAATTCTGAGTATTTTGATGTCATTTCACATAAGACTTTAGAGGAGTGTGATCCATCTGATAGGTTTGTGCAACTCATAAAATTCTCACATGTATTCGAAGTAAGTGGACTGTATACTCGGATGGACATGGACGATGCAATCATTGAGTGTGGTGTTGCTGCCATCAAACTAAAACAATGGTAAGCCTTGACATGAGCGTATAAATTGCACAAATTCTGTGCTCCATAATCTCTCTTGATTTTGAATGAGAATTGTTAAAATCTATTTACATTGTTAAATGCCATGCTATGCAATCCCAAATGTAGATCACTTGTCAAAAGAGATTTTGAATGAGAATTGTTAAAATCTATTTACATTGTTAAATGCCATGCTATGTGTTAGCATTCTGTAAATTTTGTCCGACTGAATAGACAAACAACAGAGGTAACTGTTTCAACCAGCTTTAGAGCTGAGGCACTA
>CBVK0100528878.1:0-34338 GCA_900067695.1 Picea abies | reverse complement strand
CTTCCGATCTCACAAAATTGGAGAGAGGTTTTTGTACCTCAGATTATTATGAAGAAAAAATTCTCTCGTTTTCTCCAAATTCATCTCTAACTGGCTGGAACACATGTTGCAAAAACATGTCTCGAACAGGAAAATACAGAAACTGAGAAATAGGGTTAAGAGATTTCTTTGAATATCCCAGTCTGTGACATCTGTGTAAAATATGGGAGAGGTTTTTGTACATCAGTTTGTATTGAATAAAAACCTCTCTTAGGTTTGTGAAAATTTCCTCCATGTGTCTGAGATCTACATTTTAAAAATATGTCTCTAACGGAAAAAATCTTGAATCCGGAAATATAAAGTTCCAGGATGTCCTCGATTCTCCTAGTATGTAACAACTACGAGAAATATGGGGGAGGTTATTGTTCTATGGCCCATGCTAAGTATAAACCTCTTTCTGTTTCTCAAAATTTGCTCTGGCTTTCCCAGAATTCACCTTGGAAGACGACTGGTCAAAATTGCTTGAAATCATGGAAACTGAGACTTGAAAATTGATATGCGTGCAATGATCGAATTCATCTGCAAATGGTTTAATCCCCCAACTTACTTTCGCCATCCATTTTTCAGAAATATCTTTAGTGCTTGTCTTTCAGAAATCTCGGGGACAAGGTGAAGCGGTTTTGAGTGGACCGATTTTCGCCCCGATGTACCTCTGGTGGCGCCACGCGTCCTGTGATGAAACCACGATGGGTTTCCATGACCATCGATCGATTGTTTAATATGCACGCTAGTTACATCCCTGATGTGTGCCTCAACCGTTGATCTGGGCCTCTTTCAGGATCGACGGTTAGCCGAGTCCTACTCTTTGCATTTCCACTATTTTATCCATATGTCGCCATATATAGCCGGATCCTCTAATTCATCATTTCTCTGTGGCAGTATAAACCTTCACCAAAATTTGGAAGCTCAGGTACCATCTGGAAATTACATGGTGATAACACTATGCAATCGCAAATGTAGATCACCTGTCAGAAGAATGTTGCGATATTCAAACATTGTCAAGGTGAAGCTGCAACATATTGAAGAAGTTAAGAAGCGAGTGCTTGGATTTGAAAAAGTGAAGTGGGGAACAAAATGTTAAAGGTGAAGAATTATATGGAACCAATGCTAGAATTCAAAGCTTTTCTCAACAACAATCCAGGGCCTGGCATGTGCGCTTTGCGGATTGCTTAATTATAAGCGAGCGATAGAGCATCTCTTTTTAATCATAGAGCATAGCTCCCACAAGAAACTCATGCTTGACAAGCTTCCAACTCTAAGCCTGAAATCTAGTTTAAGTGTTAATAACGTTAACTCTAAAGCAAAAAATGAGTTGGACATTGATGCGCTTCTACAGTGGGAATTGACTTGTTCCTCCCAAAATGAATTCGCTACTAGGTTGGTGATCTGCGACATCATTATGCAGAGAAACCCTGATCATGCAAAAACTCCCAAAATTAGTGGGCGGATTGAAAATCAAGTGAGTGAAACAACTTAGGAGGTTGAAAATATGACTAAGGAGATTGGAGGAAGAAGACAATGATATCTATGTTGACTAAACGTTCCACCTTCTAGATTTTTTTGAGAATTTGATGATATAAATTTGAACAAAATCTCTATTTTGTCCCAATGGCCATTTCTATGTTGTGTTGTGGGAGAGTGCATTGAATCCATGTAGAGATATCAATGCCCAGATTGCAAGGCCAAAGTAGGAGGAGAGTCTAATCGTCCAACAGAAGGAAATAGTCATGCAAACATTGATGGCAATTCTCATCATGATGGAGTAACGACATGAGTTTTGGTGATCTTGCCTTCTAGGCAATGTTAGCGTTATGGGTTTGTTTTGGAGTTTTATAGTTCCAATAAGAGGAGAGGGTGGAGCACAGTGCAATAGACATCAAAGTGGAGTAGTGCTTAGTTTCAAGGTTCGTAATTTTTTAAAATACCTATGAAACTACATTATAATGTTATTAAGTGTGTGAAAAACATACAACTATAGCTGATCTCTTATATGAATGTGTTTTTGTCTCGTTTTAGTTTATGTATTTTTTATGTTCAATGATATAATGGGAAGTGAACGTATATGTATATATTCATCCTTTTAAAACTAGTTGCTATTAAATGTTGCTATTAAATGAAAATATTTTCGCAGATTATTTTGAATTATTTTGAATTTTCATTTTTAATGTTTGTTTAAGATTTTAGAAATTTGTTTGAATTCCACTTGTATTTTAGTTAATGATTACTGTACGGAAGTTCTGTTTGTGGGAGTGGTCGTGTCTACCAACAAAATGAAATGTTACATGAATAATTAAAATAAAAAGTTAGATTGCCAACCAACAACACCAAATAAATGCATGTTTTGAAATGTAATGGTTTTTAATGTTATAAGAAAGTGTTTTAACCATTTTGAAAAAATATAAAATAATTTAAATCAGTAGTTAATAATATATATATTTTTATTTAAAAAATATAATTTAATTATATTTAATAGATTTAATAATTGATAATATGATTTTTTATTTAATTGATTTTTGTTATTATATTTCATACATCAATTTTGGTTTTATACATTGATTTTGGTGTTTAGTTTGGTCGTGACCTTATATATATAGATATAATCTATTTTCTTCATAGATCATTTATTTCAAAAGAAAAACATAACTCTCATTAATAGTCTCATTAATAGCGATTGATTTTTTCTCTTTAATTTTTTCTTTTATTTTAACTATTTTCTCCATACAAATTCAAAAATATATATATTAAGATATAAAAATAAAAAAATATATTTATTTTTTATAAAATTAAATAATTTAAAATAAATGACCCTTATAAAAGAAAAAGAAAATGCATATTTTATTTAAAGAGAAAAACTATTTATATGAAAAATTCTTTAAACACTTAGATAGAACATCAAATGTGATCTTTGATATATTTTATTTCATTATCTTGTATTTTTGTATATAGTAACTATATGAAATATTTTAATGTAAAAGTCTATGGATTTTTACAACAAAAAATAGATATGTGTATTTATTGCAATTCACAAATGATGGTGGACATGACAGTGGAAATGAAACACCTTTTTTAGAAATCCACATAAATCACATTATCTTCAACAATTACAACATTCACCTCCACTTCAAGAAAAATTATGCGAGGTAAGTTCTATACTCTATACCCATATTTTCATTATATCAATATCAATTTTGATATTTATTGATAATGTTGTAACTTTTACAAAATACAAAAAAGGTTAATGATTCTGCTATGATTAAAAGGACAAGAATCACACCAAAGAACTTGAAAGAACGCGGGTTCAAGTCTCACAAACAATACATAGAGAATATATGCTCAACTAGTATTTCTCTCACAAAACCCACTAGGTTTGCTACTTTGAAGCCTAAACAATTCACCAAGTTTAAGTAACTTGGGCCACAAATTTATAGCTTTGATCAGTCTTTTGTATAAATAGGGCTACTTACAAAGACATGAAATCATTAGGCCTAAAAGGAATGAGTCCTTACATAGTTTCAATAATTGAACTTTCTAGTATTTTGTTTTATGTTTTGAATCTCAAATGTTTTTGGCACAACAAAAAAATTGGTTTTATAGAAGTCACTTTTATTTAAATGCTACTTACAAAGACATGAAAATCATTAGGCCTACAAGGAAGAGTCTTTAGATAGTTTCAATAAATGAAATTTCTTGTATTTTGTTTTATGTTTTGAATCTCAAATGTTTTTGGCACAGAAAGCAAAACAAAAAAATAGGTTTTATGGAAGTCACTTTTATTTAAATAATAAAGTATTGTAACATAGCCTCTCCAATATAAATATAGGAAGGGGTTTCATTTTTTACACATATTTTATGTGCCATACTTTATATATTGTAATTTATACACGAAATTAATATATGTTTGCTGCTAATTGTGGAATATGATAATATAAAGAAATTGTATTCTAAATATACAAGTTTAAACATAACTGCTTCAAGATTATGAAAAACTAAATAAATATAAACATATCCTTTTATTTTGTGTATGTAATCCAATTTTAATTTAAATATAATATAATAAAACAAATATTTGACATTGTTGTTGATACAAGAGGAGTCTCATATATTTTCACACTTTATGTGCCATGTTTTATATATTCTATTTTCAAAAGGAGATTAATATATCATTGTTGGTAATTGTGGAATATAATAATGTATATAACTTATATTCTAAGCATACATGTTTAAGCATAGATGCTTTGATATTATGGAAAACAAGATGAATAGAAAAGTGGACTTTTTCTCTTTTCAATCAATGCAATACCTTGAGTGCATTTTTTAAGTACAGAGTATTTGGATGAGCATGTTTAGAAGACTAATGGTGTTTGTTATAGCCCTAAAATGCCCTACTCCTGTATACATGGAATTGGCCCTCTTACTTGCATAATTTGCCAAAAGCACTGCTAAGAAGCTCTTCTTAAAAACTATTTTTTAGAGCATGTATGTGTCCTGCACCACTACAACCTGTGTACACACACTTGTTGCATGTTAGACAGCCCATGTACATATGCTTGCTATATACTAAATAGTCCACGTATGCTTGTAAAAGTTGTAAGGAATTCAATGAAATTCACGGGCTATTGGAGGTTTCCCAACCAATTCACATGTTATATCCCGTCACCCAATCGAATAACCATCCTTTTGTCACATCAAAGGAGGTGTTGGGGTCTCATTTCACATCCAAGCATAAGAACAATGAAACTCTTCCGAATTTCACTTCCCTTCCTTGCCCAAGCTTTTGCTACCTTTTCTGAGATATTACCTCATCATTCCCTCATCAACCCCTTCTTGTTCCATTCAACCCTTAAGGTGATCAGGATATTGAGAGAAGAGGCCTATTGAAGGTGCACTTGGAGAATCGTAAAGAGGATCCCGGACCAGGTTTGTGGAACGGTGGATGACACAGATTGTAAGTTTCAGTGTTTGTTTGATGAATAAAAGAATCTCTTTTCCCTGTCCCAAATGATAACGTTTTGTGTATTTTCTTTGATTTATACTTAACATTTGATATCTAACCTAACTCATGAATATAAGTAACATTCTTGTAGTCCTTGTTGGCCTAGTTTTGGATGCAGGTCAGCCTTGGGAGGAGACGTGTAGTCGTTGGAACTACAAAGCTTGAGGAGATCATCACGAGGCGTGGGATAAAAGGTACAATTACTGATCTTCTCTCTTATTGATTTGTTTTCATTCGTTTTCGTATGTTTGGGGTAGAGTAGAAAATATATTGAATTTTAGAAGGTCATTCGCTCTGTCTATATCTTAAACCATGGTATAGTTAAAGGGGGGATTTTCCCGCTAGCAGAACCAATCAAGTTTCCTTTCCTTTCGAGTTTCAATCAAGTTTATTGAGTTTTTCAAGGGGTTTTGGTCACCTCCAGGGTGCATACCAGTTGTCCCTACCTTGTAAGATTGCCTTAGTATTTTTATTTTGAAAAGAATCAGAGGTGTACGCGCCCTGTTTCGGGTCAGCCCACATACATACGTTCTCTGCACAGTAAACAAACAGCGTACATATGCAGGCCGCTAATGCAAAAACCCGCATCTCTGTTTCATGAAAGTTTTTTAAAAAAGAGGGAGTTTGCCTCTTTCCTGATAGAAGTTCAAAATTCTTAGGGCTTTCTTGGATCAGCTAGAATCTCTGTCTGTGGCCATAGCTTGGGTATAGATTCCAGTTTACTTGTTTCCTTAGTCTTCTTGTGTTTACCCTAAAAAGGTTTTTGAGCAATTTGTTGAGTCTTAGATCCACCTTTTTGGTTTCTTGATTGAATCCCTGCGATCCGCAATAAGATAAAGGTATTTGCCAGTCTTGTTTCAGTTTTCTTTTTATCCTTTTTTTACTTGCTTTGAAAAAAGAAAAAAAATTTACGTTAGTTTTTTCTCTTTAAAGCGGTCCAAAAGAAACATAATTTCATTTTCTTGTATTTAGTTTGGTAAAGTAGTTAAAGTTGTTATTTGAAAAAGAAAAAAGAGTCTTTATTTTCAAGTTCTTCCTGATTTCTTGAAACATAAGTAGTTTGTAGTCAGGTGGAAGCAATTTTTAGGATTTCTTTATTCACAAGATCTTGAAATATCATTTAGAAAAGTTGAGTTTACAAAGAGTTAGTTACAAGCTTTTCTTTTTAATTCGAAGTAATTTTGCTTTCTAGTGCTTTAAATCTCTCCTCCTTATTCATCTCTCTATAACACCATTAGCCTCACTACCATACCTTTTGAGTAAATCAAGCCTTAAATATAACACCTAATCTAAAAATGCATTAGACTTTTCTGTTTGTAAGGTTCACAAACTAGTTTAGGGTTTTAGGGCCTTGAATTAAGTGTGAAGAGGAAACTCTTCAAGGCCACTTTAAATCAAACATTGGAGTCTGTGTTAGGGAGTGCTTTAAGTCCGGTGTTGTAAGAGTTACCTATGACCTCCCTCTAACACAGGGGATAAATGCGAGGTTTCGTGAGGAAAGGCAACAGAAATAACCCCTCCAAAGATGGACCGAATGTAGTGGGGATTGTATATTGAGGGTCTTTATCGGGAACAATATTGACTGCATTTTCCTACGGAGCTTCATGGACCTCGAATACGTTTGAGATCCTCTGCTATCTTCTGGATATTTTCTTTCAATACCCTTGAAGGACTTCGGAATTGTTATCTTTCTCATTATGATCTGCCCAACTTTCAAATGTACCTGCCTGGTAACTGACTGAGAGATGGAAACCTAGTTGCCCATATTTTAAGGACTTACGCATATGACTATAGGGGTATACTGCAATACCTAGGGCAGACGTCAAATCATGCTTCATAGAGTATACATGGAGGGTGCTTTTGTGGTTGAGTTGCACTTACACCGGTTAGTTACTCTAGTGTCGATTGGTGTAACTGTCCTTCCTACTAGATAGTTGACTGCTTGATTTGTCTTTAGGAAACATTTTAGTGTGTGCTTCGTGTTCAACGCTAGTCAAGCCTTACTATGTCATTTGATCATTTCACAAAGTTTAAGATAAACATTTCCGTCGGTCCTGAAGGCTTTAGGGCGTATCGTTGGTTATTTTGGAGCCACCTCCACCGCTACTGTGGTGAAGAATTGAACAAGAAGGGTCATTCAAAGTGACCGGGACATAGGAAACTATGTCCGAGCTTGCTCTGCGAGGAGGATTTCTGACTCCGGAGGAACCTACCATTTATGACCTTGAGGAAGAGGCTCTCAAGCCAGATAACCCTCTGATTACTGACTTGTCGATGCCGATATTTATTCAGATAGTCCCTCCTGAGGTGACATCTTCTGAGCACCATTTAGTCCTACAAGCGAAAATGGAATAACATGCTGCTACTTCATCCGGGAGCCCTCATATTCCTGTTACGGCTACTACTTTAGGGGGCATCCTACCTCCTCTCCCACCTTCGCCAGTCTGGACCACAATGGTCTCGAATCCCTCAACTTCGGGTGGTGGTCCAATACTGGTATCGGCTTCGACCACTACTCTATTTACTCAGAATGTGAAGGGACCTCCCTTCTCATATGGGATGGCCGACTTTGATTCAAACTCGGTTCTTACTTACTCTACCTTACAAACCATGGGTCTGGGGGATGGGAGCTCAAACGCTCACATGCAAGGGTCAACCGAGGGTGATTTTGTCCCTTTTAATGCTATCCCTTACTGTGGGGGTCATATACCTCTCCTATCCTCTTCACTCGGTGGTGCTTTTCAGCAGCTAATAGAGCCAAATGCTAATTATATATTTTTTGGTGGAGGTAGTTTAGGACCTTCGTCGTATACAATGCCAGTGTGATCTATGTCATTCTCTTTGTTTGACACATTTGGGAACAATTATTTTTATTCGACTATTGTCTCAGCTGGGGGAAACCCTAGTTTTGGTCAATAGAACCCAGTGCATGGTACTATTCCTTCACAGGGAATGACGACTGGAGTTTTCTCCACACAAGGTCTTTGGAATCCTTGGCAGGGATCGGTTCCCTCGCAAGGGATGTCGGTCGAGGGAAACCCCTTCCATGCTCAATGGAACCCCAGGTAGGGCTACGTACCCATGCCCGTTGGATCGATTGGGGGCATCCCATTCCAAGGTCCTTGGAACACAATGGAAGGAGAAATCCCCACACAAGCTATGTCATACAATTTCTAGAGTCAGTCGATGATACCCCAATAGATGTTGTTACCCTATGCTGGTCAAGGCTACGGTTTCTACCAGAACCCTAGCCAATAGTCCAACTTTTCTTAGCAATCTGGTGCCAGTCAAACTCCAAGACCCTCTTTTCCTGTAAATAGTTCATAACTGAAACTATCATTTTTGGCAACGCTACATCTACCATACTTGTTGACATTACTGAACGACCCAATTTGTCATGAATCGCATTGGCCCCCCATGCCGACTAAGTTTCCTTCGGATATTCTTAAATTTGAGGGCAAGCCTAGCGAAGATCCATGTGATCATGTGATGAATTTTCATTTATGGTGCTCGTCAAATTCGTTGAAGGATGAATCTCTCTAGTTTCACCTTTTTCAATGCACTCTTATAGGGGGTGCTGTGAAATGGTATATTGAGCTTGATTTCTCGAGGTACTCTTACTTAAACGACCTGGAAATGGTCTTCTTGAACCATTTCCAGTTACCTATGAGATACGATGTCGGCATTGAATTGCTGACCAACTTTGAGAAAACCAAGGCCGACTATATCTCTAATCATATCTGAGAATGACGACGTAGAAAGAGCTTAATCAAGGTCAAGGTCCCTCCTACTTTCTTGCTTGAGTGGTTCTTGAAGTCTTTGGCGCCATGCATATCCAAGGATGTTGTGACTTCCAAAGTGTTTTTAGAGGAGGAGGAGATTATGAGAGGTCAACGGCTTGAACTGATCTACTCTAAGTCCAACATGCTCTAGGAGATTTTTCCAAATACACCGCGGTCTACTCTCTATAAGGCCAAGCAAAAGTCTGGACCCCATGACGATGGTATCGTGGGCTCAACACAAAGAAATTCCACGTAATTGTTGTCAAATCAATTGGAACAATTGTTGATACAATAGAATGTAGGCATGTAGACTCCAAGTTCGGTTGTTCCCCCTACCCAAACATTGGATGTACACAATGTGCAGTCGACGAATCCCAAGGCCAACCCATAGCTCGAGGGAAATAAGAAACAATGAAAAAAGAAGGGTAAAGGGGATAAAAATGCTACCAATAATTCTGGAGGGGGAAAAACAGAGAAGAAGAAGTTGAAGTATCTGTGTAATATTTGTAAGGAAGACCACCCAAATCTTCTGTGCCCTTGGAATGAAGAAGCACAAAAGCTATTAGTGCAACAACAACCTGTTGTGTTGATGAATCCTTTTCCACAGGGGAAAAACATGACTCGGTATTTTGAATCCACGAGCGCAACAAGGGGCAGTCATGGATCCCCTGCGCCTACCAATAACAACCTGGCCGCACATATTTACATGATGAATGCCGAGGCTCATTTAACAACTAGGGCACGATACTACAGAATGCCGAAATCTGCCAAGAAGGGAAAGGAAGTCACTAACCCACTGACTCCTCTCCAAATCGAGAAGGCGGCGGGTGAAATGATGACTCGCATCCCTAAAGGTGAGTTTAAGAAGGCTTCTCATAATCCAAATGCGAGGGTCATCCATAACTACTCCGTTGTTGAGGATCTGGCACATACCCCTTGCACGATGTCTTCTTGGGAAGTCCTCCAGAGTTACCCCTTGTAGAGAAAATTTCTATTGTCCACCTTGGGAGCGGTAGAGACTTGCAACCCGGAAGTGATCATTTTTTATCCAACCGACTTGAAACCCCGTCTTCCTTACCACATTGCTTTTTAGATATTAGTGGCTTACACCATGAAATATTTTATGTGAAACATCTTCCTTACAGTGGTTGACGAGGGTGCCTCGACTTCTAACTTGCGTGATGTCGTTGGCATGTTAGAATGCCATTGGCTAGCTTGGGTTGTCTCCGTCACCTACGTTGCTTATGACATTTGACGGTCGGTTGTTTAGACCACATTGAATTATTCCTTCTTTCTCCATACAGTTAAGAGGAAAAACTGTGTGTGTCAAAGTTGAAGTGGTCGATGCGCCTCTTGACTACAACCTATTGTTAGGAAGGATTTATACTTATGCGATGCATGCAATGGTTGCTACGTTTTTTTAGGTCTTGTGTTTTTCGCACGAGGGTCAGATTGTGACCATTGAACAATTGTCCTTCTCTCGTCCTGACCCTTCATCAGGTGCTTCCACAGTCCCGATGATTGAAAGTCCATAGCCCGAAATTGTCAATGTAGGTGCTGGTTTTTTTACATCATTGATGGGAATGTTTGATTACTCATCACCTTCTAGCGATGTAAAGCTTATATCGATTGTTCCTGACTTGCCAAGGGTTGCAATTTTACAAGTTTTGTCATTTCAAATGAGCTACTTTGATGATCTGTGAACTTTACCTTCCCCATCTGCCTCGTTGGAAGGGACATGGAATCGTGGCATGTCCATGCCCTTTTCCGCTAATGAACTTGCATACAAGATTGTCCAACAAACTTCGACCAACCCCAATCCGACTCTTGCATAGGAGTTAGATCTAGTTTTCGAACCTATTTGGTCTCAAGGTTCTCTTGCCACTTAAGATCCTTTAGACTTGTCTTTCCCTCTAATGAGGCGATTCTCGAGGAAATGAATGGTCCTGAGAGACCCTGGGATGATCTACAGCATAGATCTTACTTCCTTCTCGAGTTAAGGAGAGTAGAGGCAAGAGAATTGGTTTCGACCATGAATGGAGATAATTCTTGTCCTATCAATCCTTTGGCTACGCACGAAGTTTACGCTAAAGGTAACATGGAAAGCATTTCTACAACGATTTCAATCAATATCTCCAAAACCCCTAGCATTGTGGAGAATGTTTTTGTCAGAGTGGATTTCTCCCCCAAAGAGATTCAAACCTACACTGAGTTATTCAAAGAATTCCCCGACGTTTTTTCCTGGTCTTATGAGGAAATTCTAGGAATCGACCCATGAACTGTTGAGAATGAAATTACGACTTATCCTGATGGAAAACTGGTTCGACGGAAGTTTTTTCCGGTAAATCCTCAAAAAGCAGCAACAATCAAGGAAGAATTTGAAAAACTACTCAAATCCAGTTTTATCTACTCTGTACAGTTGACAGACTGGGTGTCAAACCCAATTTCGGTTAACAAGAAACAAGGCACGATTCGCGTGTGCATGGACTTCCGTGATTTGAATAAGTCCTGTTCAAAAGACAACTTTTCCACCTCATTCATCGACCGGATCGTTGTTGAATGCATAGGATGTGAGGTCTTTTCCTTCATGGATGGTTTCTCAAGATACAATCAGATTCAAATAAAACCCGAAGAACAACATAAAACAACTTTTATTTGTTTGTGGGGCACATTCACGTATCATAAGATTCCTTTTGGCCTGAAGAATGTCAGAGCTACGTTTCAACAATCCATGTCATTTTCTTTTCATGACCTTAGACACATAGTCGAGGCGTACCTTGCTGATCTAGCATCATGCTCTTGCAAGATATCTGATCATCCCACCCATCTTCGACTAATCTTTGAGTGATATAGCTACTATCGAATTCGCTTGAATCCTAACAAGTGCAGTTTCTGCATGACGTCAGGTAGTCTCTTAGGTTTTATTGTATCAACAACAGGGATCATGGTCGATCCTCTCAAGTTTGAGGTAATAGTTCAATTTCCTTCCCTATGCATGATACCCTAGCTTCAGAGCTTACAAGGGAAAGCGAATTTTTTTTGGCATTTTGTCACGAATTATGCTGAGATCACTAAAGGGTTTATGCATCTCTTGAAAAAAGGGGTCCCATTTTGTTGGGATGAAGCTTCTCAATGCTCCTTTGAAGCATTGAAATGTGCCTTGACATCTGCCCCTTTGCTCTAGACTCCTGATTATAATAGAGATTTATTGTTGTATTTGGCTGCTGTAGAGTCGATCATCGGCATGGTATTAGTTCAAGAGGATGATCTGCTCGAATAGAACATTATATATTACCGTAGCTGAGGCCTAGTTGGGCTAGAAATGAACTATTATCACATCGAAAAACTTGCTTTGGCAGCTGTTCATGCTATCCAACGGTTCTGTCACTACATTTTTCTTCGCAAGACCACTGTCATTGTCTTCATCATCCCTTTCCAATACATGTTAACATGCTAGGTCATTGGTAGAAATATTAGTACATGGATAGTCATCTTACAGGAGTTTGCCTTGAATTTTGTTTCTGTGAAATCCAAAAAGTTGTTGGTCTTTGTGGAACTTATTTTAGAGCTTATGGTTGAGTCTGGTGATATCATGCCCGAAGAATCGCCTATTAAGGGATATATTTTTCTAATTGCATCTTCAGATCCCTGGTATGGAGATATATTGGTCTATCTCTAGACTTTGAAGAGCCTCGCTTCTGGTTCCCGTGATGAGCGTCGACGAATTCGACATCAGGCACACAACTATCTTATAATCGGTGACACTTTGTATCGTCGAGGCATGGATTACATTCTTCATCAATGCCTTATCCATTAAGAAGCAGAGCTCATTTTGAACAACTGTCACACGAGAGCATGTGGTGGTCATTTTTCTGGGATGGAAACAACCCAAAAGATTCTACGTGCAGGTTACTTCTGTCCCTCGTTAATCAAGGAGTGTGTTGAGGCAGTCAAGAAGTGCCACCCGTGCCAAATCTTCTGTCGGAAGATGCGGGCACATTCTGCTCCTATGTTTACTGTCATTGTTGTTGGTCCTTTCACCAAGTGGGGGATTGATTTCACTACATGTCACCCATCCTCATCTAGGGGGAATTGTTACATCATCGTATCAGTAGAATACTTCACAAAGTGGGTCAAAGCTATGCCAACGTTTAGTAATGATGGAGAAACTATGACTCTTTTCATCTTTAATCATATAGTAGCAAGGTTTGGTATCCCAAAGGATATTGTCACTGACCATGGAGGTCACTTCCAAAAAAAAATGATGACTGAGTTAACATCAAATCTCGGGTTCAAACAAGAACATTTTTCACCTTATTACCTGCGAGCGAATGGTCAGGTTGAAGATGTGAATAGGTCTCTCAAGACTATTCTTCAGCGGACGATCAATTCTGCCAAGTCAAATTGGCATTTGATGTTATATTCAACATTGTGGGCCTACCAAACGTCTGTGAAGACTACCACTGGTTTTTCACCTTTTCAACTTGTATATGGGATGGAACCAATCTTACTTATTGAGTGTCATATTCCTTCTTTAAATTTTGCAGTGGAATTACTACCGGACACTGCACCGCTTGAGGAACTCCTACTATATCTCAAGCATCTCGATGAGAAACTTTGTGATGCATCCTTAGCCAATGAGGCTCATAATCAATAATTCAAGTGTCAGTATGATCGATCCATTCATCCTCGAATTTTCTCTGAAGGTGATCTTGTCCTGGTCTATGATCAAGACAAAGATCCCCTGGGGGCAGGCATGTTCAAACTCATGTGGTTCAGACCATTCAATGTGAAAGAGGTCTAGAAGAAGGGCGCTTACCAGCTGGTTGATTTTGAAGGAAACGCCTTGGTGGAGCCTAGAAATGGGCTCTACCTGAAGAAGAATTACTCTTAGGTTGGTCACCTGGGTGATTTCTTGTATATATATATATATATAGCTTATACATTTTTTTTCTTTTTTTTGTGTAGACGTGTAGTTATTTATGTCTTCTTTTTCACCATGGCATATGTCAAGTGAATCAGAGGTGTATTTTGGGTTCGAGGATGACACTATCCAACACACTTGAAGGCATGCTTCCACAACTTGAGTGATTTTCACACCTAGAGGCCAATTGCTATCTTCCAGAGGTATTTGTCTGGGTGACGCTACAAACAATGTTTCCGAATACAACGCAGTCATAGAATTTATTCGTGATGCTTTGTTACATGGTATTTCTCACCTCCAGGTCTACCTAGATGCTCAGTTGGTTGTGTCCCATTTAAATGGGGTTTACTACGTTTAGGATCCCACTTTGCACCAATGTTTCCTTAGGGTACGTCTCTTAGAACGTTCTTTTGATTACATTACATATATCCATGTTCCTAGGAGATTTAATCATCTAACAGATACTCTAGCTAATCAAATATTAGATTGGCATGTTGCACACACATAAAAGGAAAAGAACACACATACACATGTAAATACATTTGTAAAAAATGTCATCCATAAGACAAAAAAGATGTAAATATATATATATCTTCAAAGAGGTCATGAGTACATAGGTAGGCGTGAATTCCTCAAAAAATGTTCAGTATACATCGCTAGGCCTATGCCCTCAAAAAATACAAATACAAAAAGTTCCCTCATCACATCAATGGTCTATACTATCTAAGAATAGGGCATATTGGCCCTTCCATAGTGTATAATGACGTTGGCCAAACGTCGGAAGACCTGGAACCAAGTCTAAGGCATCCCTACTACATGAGGCTGCATAGAAGGGGGGAGATCCTCGATCTCGACCATAGGTAAAGTACGACTGAGAAAAGTGAGGTTGCACTCCACTCGTTTTAGAACTATGTCAGCCTCTCCGGATGGGGGTCCCGCTGCAATTGCTAGTCCTCCGACTGTTGCTGGTCCTGCCTCAGGTTAAGGATGTCACCGAGTCCGAGAAAATTCTTCTAGTTGCATAGGCCCCACGTTTGTACATAACAGATACATAATTCAATACTCTATACACACATAAAAAGGATATATACAAAAATTAAAAATTAAATAACTTTAAAAAGTTTTGTTACATATCTCGCCTCACTCCTCGCTGGGAGGCACAGGCATGTCTGGATCTCTGGTGAAGTTGATCTTGACATATGGGTAATCCTCGATCACCGGGATCTTTCGTGCCCACTAGTCAAATAATATATCATCAAAGGGCTCTATGGTCTTCCTTCTACCTTGTCGTGGCAACAACACTGCCCACCTGGTCACTGCTAGGAAGGAGGCTACATGCCTCCGTACCGTCTCTCTAAGACTGAGACTGTGCACCCTGTTGAAGAGTAAGGAGGACAAAATGGTACCGGAACCAAATTTCTTGTTGTTACATCATCGACACTCTGTAAGTTGTCTCTTCATGCATATTAGCGTGGTCATACTCCAATAATTTTTTTTTTCCTCCAAACACTGAATGGCACAATGCATGTGTGCCCGAGAGGTCTGATGTAAGGTGACAGATCTAGTAATCCACCCGATAAAGAGTAAGATCACATGCAGTGATGGGCTGGTGATATTTTGGATTGGAACCTGAGAACCTATCTTCTCATCGCTAGCCTCACAGTACATCTGGATGTAATCCTCGATCTTGAAAGGTCCAGGTAGAAATGTCCTCAAGTTAACTGGTTCCCCTCTTATCAAGAGGCCAGTCAAGAAGTATATATCCTTTGTAGTGGGGGTTAGTGATTGACCCTCTAGAATAAAGGCCTCTACATGAGGATGCCAATACTCCACAAGAGCATTGAGAATCATAGGTTGTGCCCTCATGAATAGACACTATAAGAACTTCCATAGCCCACATCGTTTCAGTGCAGAGATGGCTATAGGGTCCTCTTTGAAAAAAATATCAATGTCCTCATGCTCCCTCTCCCTCCAGTGAACATACATAATGTTTTATGCAAAATGGAGGAGAGTCAATACTTGCATTTTATTTTTTCAGATACTGCAAAGGTCTATGCAGGTTGTTTCATACACAGTCGCATATGTATGCAGGCTAGTGGTTTCCTGCCTGAGTACATATGTGGGCTGTCCTTGGAGAGCCTGTGTACATGAAAGTACGCTCTTTTCACAAGAGCGCTCCCCCTCAAAACATGAAATAAAAGCATCAAAGATGAATTGAAATAGAAGAGGGAGGGATTTGTACTTACATGGTCCAAGTAGAAGGTCATTTCGTCCACTAAAGCTCCTGGAATTTACTGTTTTAGTGAAGGGGGTTTTTCACCTTTTGGTTGATTTTCAACTTACAATGGTCAAAATGAGTTGTTAACTTCTATTAATAGACTTTTTTTGGCCCTTTCGCCCCCTTTTTGACCCCCTTCGTCATTTTTCCTGGCTTCATGATCACTTGATTCCACTGTTGAGTTTCTTATTGGTGGTTTTGGTAATCTTTTTCTTTTTCTTTGGTAATTTTTAGGATGGGTCACTTTTTGGGTATCCTTTGGTAAAAGTCGTTTTTTCCAACTTTTTGCATATAAGTTAGGATTTCATTTCCACTTTCTTCATCTTGTTGTGTTTTTCTCTTTTCCATAGGATCGACCCCACCGAAGTGCGACACATAACCTTTATTTATGCTCTAGAAGTGTCGCTATTAGGTGGTAGAGCCTACCTTTACATGGATGCCCTAGGTAGATCCTTGTTGCATTTTGGTGTCCATGCTGTCAGTTGTGACTATAGGCTTGGGAATCCTTGTTAGTCCTGTCATGATGATGAGTTAAAGCCTCATTTATTTGATGCACCATCATCCTAGGCCCTACCCTCGGGACTCCCAAATGAGCATGCTTTGTTGTCTTTCAAGCTTGCTTTGAAATTCTAAATCAACATCCAATGAGACTGCATTTATTATTTTTGATCCCATCTGGATTAACTGAGAAAAGTGTCCCCCTAGAGTCTTATTTAAGTCCTTTTCATACTCTCTAAAAATGAAAAGATTGTCAAGTGACCTTGTTGCCCTTCATGCTCACCAAACTCAAGTTTGAAGGCACATCTATTCGGAGGTAGTTTACCCATTTTAAGGTCTGGATGGCTAATTTTACGAATAAAGGTATGCTCTAGGGGCTTCGGTTCGCTAGAAGAGTATTCTTAGGCATAAGTTTAACCCTTTTTCGAGATTGAGGGACTAAATATTCGAAAAAGGAACATTCTCCTTGATTTTGGTTTATCACCTTTTTCGGGCCTTGGAGATCACTTACGGAAAAGGAACCCCCCCGGAGTCCATACTAAATCTCTTTTCAGACTCCCTAAAATTGAAAATATCATCGAGTGACCTTAGTCCTTCACACTCGTTAAATTGGTCCAGAAGAACTCGTTAACGCCTTAGGAGATTCGTATCGTCGAGAGAGTTCTCCTCAGTTACTTTTATAATTTTTTGGGCTAATGAGACTAAACTCTAAAAAAGGTTGTGAGTCCATAGTTAATCTTTTTTCAGACTCCTTAAAATTGAAAATATTTCTGAGTGATCTTGTCTTTGTCACACTCGTTAAAATGGTTTTGAATAAATGTATTTTCGGTGAAAGTTTAACCGTTTTTCTAACCAACTAGACTATATCCAAAAAAGGTATTCCTTGGTGTCTTCTTTTACGGGTTTTCAGACTCTCTAAACATGAAAAAATTGTCGATATTACCTTCTCTGGGCTCGTAAAAATTACATAGAAGGGGTCTCTGTTAGCACAAGGGAAGACCCAGGGTTCATCTCCAAGATCGCACCAACAAGCCCTAACTACTAGCCCTTTCAGCAACACCTGCAAGGTAGATGCAGTCTCACCAGAAGTAGCTATGAGGGGTTGCAGGGCACAGATGTCTACAACCAAGGGAATACAAAGTGGATCTGATACAAGAACAACACAACATCTAGATATCAATTGCTAGCTTAGATCTACTTCACACAACTATCTATCAGATCTAACACAATAATGCAATAACAATATATATATATATATATAAACAAGAGAACACAACATCAATTACACACAACACAAATATGTACGTGGTTCACTCTCTCCCTAGGGCTACGTCCACAGAAATATGCTTTATAATATATTAAGATGAAAGTATACAGTTCTTATCTGCATTCTTATCTAGAAAATCTTCTCTCTTTCTCTCTATATTCCTTCCCTACGCACCGAGTTGTAGGGTTGATCTTCACACCTAGTTGAAGATCTTACAACACCGACTTCCCTCACTCCTCAATGCTTCTCTCTCTCACTCCAAGAGTCACTCACAACAATAACGAATTTGGAACGAACAATAACAACAACAATAGTGACAACTGCCCATCCCAGGTCCTCTTGAAATTTATTTATACATTACAATAGTTCACTGACAGCCTTAGGCCAAAACCTAAGTGTCAAAACCCTAGGTGTCTAAAACCCTAGGTCAACTTGACCCACATTTTCAGGGCTTCACCAGCATGTCTTTCTTTCCTTATTGCATGGTGCTCGAAATTATTTGATGATGGATTTTTCTTCTTGTTAAGTTGTCCATGATCTGTCTTCTTGGCTGATCTATCATCCTCGATCTCCTCGTCCAACGGATTACTTTCTCTTACTTCGCTCTGTCTTTTCTGCTCTTCTGCTCACTTTGACCCAATATCAGTCACCGTTTCTTCCACACAGTTCATATTCTGTATTTTCTTCTTTACTCTTCACTTACTTCCATACCCAAGGGCCAATAGGCCCCCAACACTCACCTGTGACTCGTCCCGAGGCACTTCAGATCTGACCCTTCTGATTTGCTTCGTCTTCAGGCTGTGCAGAGTAGCTTGTGCCTTCTCCTCTTTACTTCCCCACTGTGTGCAGACTATCTGTCCTGTGTCTGGTACCCAGTTTCAACTGCACCTGCTCCCTGGATCCTTTTCCTTATGCTTTTAGTGAGAGCTGCGAGGAAGATGGTTGTCATAGTACAGTTTCAACCATCTCCCATTCACCAAACCCTCCTTCCATTCTCCATTCAAGGTATTCAACTGTGAAACTCCTCCTTCCATGACATATACAACCTCATATGGCCCTAACCAATGTGTGATGAACTTTCTTGGATGCTTCATGAATTTGCTGTCGTATATCAGTACCAAATCACCTTGCTTAAATGTCTTTTTCTTGATGTGTCTGTCATGGCAGGCCTTTTCTCTTTCCTTCTATACCTGTTGATGGAATCCTCTAATAAATCTATCTTCTTGTAGTTCGACCAACTGCGCGAGCCTCTCTTGAACAACATCGGTGTCATCCATATCTGTAAAGGCTATGATTCTTAAGCTTGGGACCAAATATTCCATCGGGACAACTGCTTTGAGACCATAAACCAACTTAAAGGGGGTCTGCATTGTTATATTCTTGCAAGTGGTTCTATAGGCCCATAGTACTGCTGGTACTCTTAAATCCTAGTCGTCCTTGTTCACACTACAAATCTTCGTTAGCGCTGTCTCTAAGATTTCATTGAATGCTTGAATTGTCCCATTCACTTGTGAGTGGTAGGGTGTGCTCTTTTGATGATGGACTGCAAATTCCTCAGTCAAGGCTTCAATGGTATTATTAATAAAATGTGTGCCTTGATCACTCATAAGGATCTTCGGGCATCCAAACCTGGTTATGATGTCATCAAATATGAATCGCACTACAATATCTAACTTCTCTTGCTTCGGCCCATCTGGTCAAGTACTATGTCACAATGATTATGTATCTGGCTCCTATGCGCTTTCCTGGTGGGTTTATAGGTCCCACGAAGTCAATGGCCCATTTCTCAAATGCTTGTAGGGTCAGTTGTGGTGTAAAAGGAATTTCATCTCTTCTGGACGGTTTCCCAACTCTTTGGCATACATCACAGGCTCTGTAATAGTCCTTGGCATCTCTGTGTAAGGTAGGCCACCAGAGGCCAGCTCTAAGAACCTTCTGTGTTGTTTATTTTCCTACGTAGTGTCCTCCTGCAATGCCTTCATGAGCTTGTGTGAGGATCAATGGTCGCTCTGCCTCCATAACACACCTCCTCAATATCTCATCATGTCCCATCTTGTATAGTTGTCCAACTATAAGTGAAAATTCTGTAGCACACACTACCCATTGTTTCTTTTGGGTGATTGTATATTCACTAGGTGCCATTCCTGTTGACAGGAATTGGACTATCTTCATGAAGTGATCATCAATATTTCTAACGGCCAACAACTATGCATCCAACAATGTATCCTCCAAACTAGTAGGATCTTCTCCATGTTCCAACCTTGACAAGTGGTGAGGACCTTTGTTCATTCTTCTTGGCTTAATCACGATCTCAAAATCATATTCCTGAAATGACAGAATCCATCTGCATATCCCCCCCAAAAAAACTGGCTTATTGACTAGCTATTTCAGCGCAGAGTGATCAATAAACATTTTAAAGTGTCCTCCCAACATGTAGTGGCCAAACTTCTACAACACATACACCATGGCTAACCCTTCTCTCTCAGTGGTGGTGTAATTAATCTCAATTCTTGATAGCTTCCTGCTAGCAACGTCTAACGGGTGGTCAATGCCTCCAGCTCCTGGTTGTGTTAACACAACTCCTAGTGTAATAGAAGATGCATCGACATGCACGTGAAATTCCTTGTTCCAGTCCGGGAAAACCAGAATAGGCACAATAACTATTTTCTGTTTCAATGTGTTGAAGCTCTACTTGCATTCTTTTGTCCAATTAAACTGACTGTCTTTTTTCAAAAGCTTCTCCATGGGTGTTGTGATCTGTGCATATCCTTTAATGAACTTCCTATAGTATCCAGTGTGTCCCAGTGCAGTGCGCAGCTGTTTGACTGAATTAGGAGGGGGCAGATCAACTATAATAGCAATCTTAGATGGGTCTACCAGTAGTCCTTGCTTAGACACAATATGACCTAACAACACTCCAAAGGGTAAAAAGAAGATGCACTTCTTCAAGTTTAAGGCAATCTGACACTGCCTGCACTTATTCAACATTAGTCTTAAACATTCAATGTGATTTTGTAATAAGCTTAAAATAGTCCAATCATAAAAAATGCTTCTAGAAATTTATATAAAAACTCCTTGAATGCTTCGACCACTACCCTGGAAAAGATGGTTGGGGCATTCTTCAATCCAAATGACATCACTGTATACTAGTAGGATCCCCATTCTATTGCAAATGTGGTCTTATGGCAATCTTCCTTGGCAATCTGTATCTGATGGTATCATGAAAATCCATTTGTAAAAGAATATACCTCCTTTCCTCCTACATTATCTAACACTTCATCAGTAAATGGTATAGGGAATGGGTCATGCAAATAGGAATCATTCATCTTCCTGAGATATACATAGATCCTGATCTCTCCGGTCCTTTTATCCTGCACCACCATAGGGATAATCCATTATGAGTCTTCAATAGGTTCTATCATTCCTATCTCCAACATTCTGTCGAGTTCAATCTTCACTTTCTCCCTATATTTAGGGTTCAATTTGTAGGGTATCTGTTTAACTGGCATTGCATCTAGTTTCAAAGGGATCCTCATCTCTCCCATGGGCCCTTTAATGCCCTTCATATCAGTCAACTTGGTTGGAAACAAGTCCTAATATTCATGCAGTAACTCTGTGATCTTGTCAATAGTGGAAACATCCCAATAATCTTCAACATTTGCAAGCTTCGGTGTTTTCTATGTCCCAATATTGACTTTTTTTATTTTAGTTGGTTGTCCAATGAAAGGTAGCTCAATTCCTAGTCCTTCTATGTCTCCTTGGCCTTATGTTTCAGTGATGTTCACCTTCCTAGGATCATCGTCTTCGTCAGCTTGATATTGTAACAACCTTGCAATTTCTGGAGAGGCGCAGTCCGTTCATCCTCTTCTTGTTCCAAAGGGAGGCTAGGTGCCTCCTCAAATACTTTCTGTCTTACAATATGTAATACTTGATCCACTGTAGGATATTGGATTTCAAACAAAAAGGTAGTTACAAAGTTCTGGGCCATACCTTCCCAATCTGCAGTGATGAGGCACAATTCTTCTTGAAGATACCAATTGATATGGGTTGTGTCCAGTGTGTTGATGAATTTGTCCACCCACTTCTCTTGAGGAATGCTGCTCCAGGCTTCCTCGCAACTTCTCACATGGTCCTTCAGACAAATTTGACCTGTGTACATAGCTTTGCAGCCTTCTACTTGCTCTGAAAACCACACTGTCATCAAAGTGCGACATTGTACCCAGTTTGTAATGTTGTTTTTGTGTTTCCACCACCATATTGTTGGGGTTTATTTCAAGGCCTCATCCATTGCCAACAATATTTGTTGTGTTGGTACAATTTCTTCAAATTCCAACAAGAATGCTTCTAAATGATTCAAACCATCAAAAGTGGGAAATTTACTCACTGTTTTGCCGATCTAGCGAACTTCTTGGGTTAATCTAGCACATCTCCTTGTAGATACTTCATACATTTTTTTATGCCAGTTCTCCAGTGCTTCTTCTGAATCTGATGAACATGCGTTGAAACTTCTCCAACTTAGGTTCCCACCCGTCGTAGGATTAAGGTAATCCTGTTGTCTGGCTATTAATTTGTATATGTTTTCTAGTTCATATGCATGGTCTTCTTCTCTGATGGGTTCTATGTATCTCTGACCTTTATCGGGATCCAAAGGTGCAATGAACCTAAGGCCATCTCCTTCAAACATCATTCTTCTTTTCTTTAAATCAACCATAGTGGAATTATTGAAATCCCAATCAATTCCTAACAGCGCAGGGTAAGGACAACTATCATCAACTATATCAATCACCTCGAAGTCTGCAAATGTACTTACTCCATCGATGTCCACAGGGACATGTTCCAATCTTCCAAAGGGGCTTACAGCTTGCTGATTATCCATCCTAAGCCTAATAAGGGAATAGATCAACTTAGGTTTTCCCATCAGTGCCCAGGTCTGCTTCGTCGTGACATTGACCTTCGACCCTAAGTCGAGGACCACATAGTCGATATCATACTCTCCAATTTGAGAATTCAGGTGCAGTTCCTTATTTTTCCTTCTCTTTTTAGAGACTTGGTGTACTTCTCTATTCAACAAGGGATCTATCTTTCCTAGCTCCTACTGTCTGATTAAATTTTGTATCTCTTGTACAATGCTTTCATCCTTAATCAAATTAATACAAGTATATAATAATTCTATGAGCTTGCTTACCTCTTTTCCTTCTCCCGGTAGAGTAGACGAATTGAATGCCAGAGGAATTCCACATTCTTTTACTTCTGGTCGTGTCTTTGATGAAGAACCTTAGTATCTCCTGAATTATTTTCTTTCCTCCTCAAATATTTGTTTTTCTTTCTTTGCATCGAAAACTCATGTCTTCTCTGCATCTTTCCTGACTCTTGATTCTTCTGTAGTCTTTCCTTGGGTCACTCTATCTTCTCCTATAACAATGCCTCCTCTAGTGATAACAACGAATCTAGGGTCCTCTCTGTGAGTTTCAGTGTATATCAGTTGCACTTGCGGGTAATGATGAGGTCCTCGTATCTTCTGAAGTTTGGCTAGCAGCACATGACAATCTTCATTAACATGTTCGAATGAGATGCAATAGCTGCAAGTGGTACAAGGGTTCTAAAATTCCCTTGCTAAGTGTCTTGGCTACACGCAGTTATAACAAATGATTTGGCCCCTACCTCGACCCATACCTCCTCCTCATCCTCTTCTTTTGAATCCACTATGAGGGTTGAATTTTCCTCTTCCTGGAGAATTATACTGCGTAGTGTTTACTTCTTGTTGTACTTCGCCTTGAATTTTGTATATATCCCTTGACCTTTCATGCATGAGGTCATAGGACCTACAATCCCTATCATCATGGCCCATCGACTTATAGAATGTGCAATACAAGTTTGTGGGTGTCTGAACATATTTTTGCATGTAGTAGCATTCACTAGGGCGATGTCTATTTCTACATACCTCGCACCATGGTAAGTAACTTTCTTTAAAGGACTCAGGGCTCTAGATGCCAAATACTCATGAAATAGGGGAAATTTCTCCTTGTCATGGCCTTCTGATTTGCATCTAATGCACCAGATATCTTCTCTTTTATCTTTTCCCTTGTCTTTCTTCATATCTTCGACCTGCAGAGATAAACTAGTTAGCTGATTCAAGATTTGACTCATACCTGAGACGGATTCTCCCATAGGGGATGATTCTAACTTCATGGAGATCTCCAGCGCCTCCACCTGTGAAGAAATATTTTGTTACATCAGAGGAACTCTGATGTGTGGTAAGAGGGTAGAAATGAACCACTCCTTGTTCTTCTCTTCTGGGATCTGAAAACTTAAATGGCTTGTCAAAGTCTTAAATCTCTGATCAAACTCCCACACAGGTTCAACTATTCTTTGGTTGATTTATTTTAGTTCTGTAATGCACTGTGACTCTGAATTAGGTTTCTTGAATTCAACAATTAGTGTAGTCTTAATGACATTCAGCGGTTTAGGTGCAACTCCCTGGATAAATTTCATGTACCATCTCAGCGCGCGATCTCTGAGGGTAGTACTAAACTGAGCTCGTTTAACAATTTCTTCGGTGATATTTTTAATACTCCACACAACTTCACATAGAAACCAGTGTTGATTAGGATCTTCAAATCCATCTCCTCTGAAGGTGGGTAACCTCATCTCATCTTCCATAGATCTTCCTAGGTTTCCTGATTGAATATGTGGTGGACTGCCAGTGACAATGCTCTGAGTGCTCTGGTGACTTTGATTACTCTGATTGCTTAATGTTGCTAAAACAATAAGAGGAATAATAGTACTTACTTCAATAGTTGGTGCGGTTCTTGAAGTTTATGGATCTTCTCGATGAGGTTCTTTAGCTTTCCCTTCCTTTGCCCTAGTGGATTTTGAATGCTCTTCATCCGTCAGATCTGTCTCTTCTCCACTATAGAAACCCTTGTCCTCGTATTTTTGCTTAAATAGGTTCACAAGAGGAACTTATTTGAACACTCTCCCACTGCACGTATGTCCAGTCTCTGTGTCATTGTTGTTGTCCGAGTTCTTGAACATTAGCCTTTTCCAATCTGACCAACTATTGTACCTTTAATATTTTCTTCTCATGTAATAGCATCTTGATCTTCAACTTTAAAAAGTGTAAAATTTTTCCTCTAGGTCCCTTAAAGAAATACCTCTCGGCTTGGCTATATGAATCTACTATGTCAATAGAAAACTCAGTGAAGTACCCTCCAATGGTGCTATCAAACCAGTAATCTACTGCTCTTGACATGGTGTTATCAACTCTCTTGATCTTCTTGATCAGCACCAACGTCCAAACCATAGGGGTTCTAGATCTGATCTCAAACTGGGTATCTGCTAACCTAGCTAGCCACTCATATAGCTCCTGATGTATTCTTCCAAAGAAAATCTCGTGTATATCAGTAAAGATATATCTTCCCAACCAATCCTCTATACTAAGATTAGGGTTCTTATTCTGGGCTTCAAGAAAGTCATTTTCTTGATCTTTTATCCACTTATGAATCTCTGTCTTCGATGGAAACCACCTTGACATTCCCTCAAGAATATTCTTGTCCTGGCAACGAAACCATTTTTTGGCACAGGGGAAGACGTAGGGTTTAGCTCTAAGAGTGCACCAAGAAGCCCTAACTACTGGCCCTTTCGGAAACACCTGCAAGGCAGATGCAGTCTCACCCAAAGTAGCTATGAGGGGTTGCAGGACACAAATGCCTACAACCAAGGGAATACAAAGTGGATCCGACAAAATAACAATACAACATCTATATATCAATTTCCATCTTACATATACTTCACAGAACTATCTATCAGATCTAACACAATAATGTAATAACAATATATCTATAAACAAGAGAACACAACACCAATCACACACAACACAAAGATGTGTGTGGTTCACCCTCTCCCTAGGGCTATGTTCATAGAACCGTGATTTATAATATATGATCCAGGTGGATATTAGTGTCCACCCACCTTTTCCAACTAGCTCAAAACAATTTTTTGACAATTTTGGCAATTTACTATTTTTAGGACTTTTAACTTCCGGGGCCATTTTGAGGGCCTAAATGAATGTTTTTCAGGATCGAGCTTAGACATGATATCTAAAGGAATTATTTAGCCCCCAAAATGAATCTCTTCTAAGATGCATTTCCAATGAGCTATCATATGCCTAAAACGAAGATTGTATGCAAAGGTTATGACCCTGAGAAGTTGATGTACTAACTTACCCAAACGAGGCCCACATGACTTTTGGCACTTCATCTCCTAGGGTTAGGTTTTTGGATGTTGGAATTCCTGTTTATTGTAAAAAGGCCTTTAGAGGCTCATTTTAATCATCTTCTTGTGAATGAGTGCAACCGTCACATCTCTTCTCAGAGATAAGCCACCACCTTTTCGGCAAGCTTGTTTTTGCTGCATTTTACAGTTTTCAGCTTATTTCCTTATTGAATAGAAAACCAAATTTATTGTATCTATGTTATTTTGTGTTAAGAACCTGTTAATAATATGTATTCATTTCATTCCTCTCATAAAATCCGGATCAATGGTATCAGAGCGGTCTGCTCCTTGTCGTCTTAATGCATGTCCCCAATGAGGTCAGAGTACAAAGAGATGGGTCTCAAGCTTGTTTCTCTTGAGGAAAAAATATCTTGCACACCCAAGCGACATCTCATGGCAGAAGAAAAGAAATATGATGGGACATGAGATCCTTTCAAAATGTTGATTGAGGAATCCCTCATGCAACAAAGGAATGAGATGATGGATAGTTTCACGCAAATCCTTCGCGGATACCAACAGGCGACACATCTTCTTCGAGCGGAGGCATCACCCTCTTCAAGGTACAAATAAACTTCGATATTCCTATATTTGAAGGTCAGATAGACGCATATGTTGTATACAAGTGGTTGAATCTACTAGAAGGGTATTTTTCTATCCATAACTTTTCGAATAGAGAAAACATTAATTTTGTGCTCCTCAAAGACGTTCCCCATGTCAAATATTGGTGGGAAAATTTCTATGAGAAAATGGAAACTAAGGAACCCTCATTATTTATAGTCACGACCACCTGGGATTCCTTCAGGGATGATATTAAGGAAAAATACTACCTTGTCAGAAGTTATGACGACGTGTATACCAAATGGACCACATTGTAGCAAGAAATAGACCAAGCAGTGCCAGATTTCATGAATATCTTTCATACCTTGCACACCAAGTTGGGTATCAAATATTCAGAGAGACATTTGGTGCTCAAGTATCACAACACTCTACATAGATACATCCAGACCAAAATGGAATTTTTGGACATCTCATCCTTGGGTGCAACCTACCAATATGCCGTCAAAATTGAGCAGAAGATCAAACAAAATATGCGGCAATTTGGGCCTGGGAAACCCTCACAAAAAAATCCAAGAAAGGGTGGCCCCCACCCACAAAACAAAGGACATAACAAATATGGATAGTATCAGGACAACCAGTCCAAACCATAAGCAAAGAAGGACACCGAAAAGACAAAGAAAGATAACGGGAAGTGGTGCGACTTCCATAAGAGCCTTTGGAATAACACCGCTGACTGCCGCACAAAGATGTCACTGGTGGCCGAAGTGAAAGCCTCTGAATCATATGCAGGTTTAGACTCTGAGACAGAACTGGAAAGGGGAAGATGAATCATTGATGCGGAACCCAGTGCCACTTTTGCTATTGCTTGTTGGCGTCAGAAGTCACTCCTGGATTGTAGTAGGAGTAAGCTTGATGCCCATTGATTTATGTCACTATTTGTTGATAAAGGGTGATGAATGGAAGTAAACTCAGAACAATATCACTCTAACTTAGAAACTAGGCCAGGCATGCAAAAGCAGATGAAGACTTTTGTGAGGAAATGCGAAGGCCCGCTATAGGCATCGAGCTTCTAACAACTTGTAGAAGAAAACTTTGAACACAAGAACCTCTTATATTCAAAGCAGAAAAACTAAAAGAACATAACAACATTATAATAAATCCTTTATGATAACACAGTCACGACGATTCATTTGAATCAATGAATCATGAACCCTTTTAGTATGAGATCAAAACTAGAAGGAAAAGAGAACTGCCTTACATTGAACAAGAAAATTTCATATGCAGATACATAGCCAGGAAAACCAGTGCTTCATTAAAACATTACAGTTGGGAGCTCTGCTCTACCATCCATGCCCACGAAAATACAAAAACTGAGTATATATACTCAGAGAAATTCACCACCTTAACAGCAGGAGGGTAGATGAGACATTAAAGTCCAAATTAGCATGTGCAGACTCCTCTGCTCAGACGAGGACATCAGATCGGCATGGCTTCTTTAGGAAAACATGCACAGAGGATGATCTTGGGAAGACTTCCTGCCATAACCTCCATGCCTTACATTTAAGGAGTGAGGCGAGGTTTCAACCACCTCCTCCTACCTCTATTTACCTCTAGCAGGGATCAGGATCAAGGCCGAGTTGAATTGGCACATGGAGATCCTCATGTATTTTTTCGATGAGCCGTCGAAGACCTCAAGGTAGTGATTTAATACACTCCCATTGTACTCCTACTTGAGTTTTGAATATCTTGAAGTTATTGGTTGAGATATGGAGACCTCATCTCTAGCCACAGGTGTCACTAGCTTCTCGAAGATGAATACTATACTTGTATATCTTCGACTGATTTTGAGATGTAGATCCCTTGTGTATTGCTCGCTGCTACACTTTATATAGTTATATGACATGGATATGCAGTGTATTTGATTGGCATCCATGATTAAGTTCATTAGGATCATGGGTATGCTCGCCTCAGAGAGACAAATGTTGTTTTGCAGATGGCACCTCCCGAACTCTGGTCCCGGGCTCACTCGATTTCGTACATTGGTGAAGATATTGTAATGTATTTCATCCATCATGTGCTCTTCTGACCTCACACATTAGGGGGCATCTGTTATATCCCTAAAATTCCCTACTCCTGCATACATGGGATTGGCCCTCTTACTTGCATAATTTGCCAAAAGCACTGTTGAGAAGCTCTTCTTAAAAATCATTTTTTAGAGCATGTACGCAACCGCCTTGTACATGTCCATCTAATTAATAGTGAATGATTTTTTCTCTTCAATTATTTATTTCCTTTTAACTATTTTCTCTATATAAATTAGAAAAAAAGATATTAGAATATAAAAATAAAAAAAATTATATTTATTTTTTATAAAAATAAATAATTTGAAATAAGATTGACACTTAAAAAAAAAAAAAATACATATTTTATTGAAAGAGAAAAACTATTTATATGAAAATTCCTTGAAACACTTAGATAGAAACATCAAATGTGATCTTTGATATATTTTATCTCATTATTTTGTATTTTTGTATAGAGTAACTATATGAAATATGTTAATGTAAAAGTCTATGCATTTTTATATCAAAAAATAGATATGTGTATTTATTGCAGTCCACAAATGATGGTGGACATGACGGTGGAAATGAAACACGTTTTTTAGAAATCCACATAAATCATATTATCTTCAACAATTACAACATTCACCTCCACTTCAAGAAAAATTATGAGAGATAAGTTCTATACTCTATACCCATATTTTCATTATATCAATATCAATTTCGATATTTATTGATAATGTTTTAACTTTTACAAAATACAAAAAAGGTGAATGATTCTGCTATGACTAAAAGGACAAGAATCACACCAAAGGACTTGAAAGCACATGGGTTCAAGTCTCGCAAACAATACATAGATAATATATGCTCAACTGGTATTGCTCTCACAAAATCCAC
The DNA here is from genome assembly GCA_900067695.1 of Picea abies. Lineage (NCBI taxonomy): Eukaryota > Viridiplantae > Streptophyta > Pinopsida > Pinales > Pinaceae > Picea > Picea abies. The sequence goes on along the minus strand of CBVK0100528878.1, from coordinate 4,771 downwards.
TAGGTTTGCTACTTTTAAGTCTAAGCAATTCACCCAGTTTAAGTAACCTGGGCCACAAATTTATAGCTTTGATTAGTCTTTTTTTATAAATAAGGCTACTTACAAAGACATGAAAATCATTAGGCCTAAAAGGAATGAGTCTTTACATAGTTTCAATAAATGAACTTTCTCGTATATTGTTTTATGTTTTGAATCTCAAATATTTTTGGCACATAAAGAACAAAAAAAAATTTGGTTTTATAGAAGTCACTTTTATTCAAAGGCTACTTGCAAAGACACGAAAATCATTAGGCTTACAAGGAAAGAGTCTTTACATAGTTTCAATAAATGAAATTTCTCGTATTTTGTTTTATGTTTTGAATCTCAAATGTTTTTGACACATAAACCACAACAAAAAAATTAGTTTTTATGAAGGTCACTTTTATTTAAATAATAAAGTATTGTAGCGTAGCCTCTCTAATATAGGAAGGAATTTCATTTTTTACACACATTTTATGTGTCATACTTTATATATTGTAATTTCTACATGAAATTAATATATGTTTTCTGTTAATTGTGGAATATGATAATATAAATAAATTATATTCTAAATATACAAGTTTAAACATATATGCTTCAAAATTATCAAAAACTAAATGAATATAAACATAGCCTTTTATTTTGTGTTTGTAATTCAATTTTAATTTAAATATTTATAAAATATAATATAATAAAACAAATATTTCACATTGTTGTTGATACAAGAGAAGTTTCATATTTTTTCACACTTTATGTGCCATGTTTTATATATTGTATTTTCAAAAGGAAATTAATGTATCTTTGTTAGTAATTGTGGAATATAATAATGTAGATAACTTATATTCTAAGCATACATGCTTAATCATAGATACTTAGATATCATGGAAAACAAAATGAATAGAAAAGTGACATTTTTCTCTTTTCAATCAATGCAATATCTTTATTGCACTTTTTAAGTGAAGGTATTTGGATGAGCATGTTTAGAAGACTAATGGTGTTTATATTCAAAAATATATTAATACATTTTTATAAATAATAATATTAATAATATAATTTTAAAAATTTAATTAGTGAAATGTTAAATTAATATTTTTTTCAGGAAAAACATTAATTAATATATTATTTTTTAGTTATTTACGAAATAAGTTTTTTTCAAAATTCCATTATTTAAATTTACAAAATTATATATATCAAACATATAACTTTTTTGGAATTTTTTTTTTCAAACATTATAAATATATGAACCACTACAATCTAAAATTCATAACCGAAATAATTTAAACCTATAATAAAAATGTGATGCCAAACTAGGGTTAAACTAATTTCAACTCAAGAAACTTTCGACTGTCTACTATAAGATGGAGTTGATGGACTATTTATTTTAAATAATAATAAAATGTTGAACAATGCCACTTTCTAGAGATGGATTTGGACAATTATGTCCAAATGTTATCCATAAATCAACATTCTCATTATAGTCGCAAGATATACCACTAAGGAAATCCATGAACAAATTTGGTAATGAGAAATATTGAAAACCATTCTCCCAATGCAAACTGGCATGGCGACTCATCACAATATTATTGTCATTACATCCACGATCATTGACCTTTCTTCAAATGAAACAACCTAGGCATTGTCATCTCGACAGGAGACTCCACACCCATTTAAAAACCACTCATCTTCAACACCATAAAAAAACACAGGTGGATATATGGTAGAGACATTAAGGCTAATGATATATGTAGTAATAGTTTACAAGACAATTTGGATTGAATTCCCAAATTGCAACAAGTGGACAACTATCCAACTGATCTAAAATTATTGATTGATTTGCAAGCCAATGTTAAGTGTGAATTGTAAAAGCTTAACTTAAATCCTAATGCACAATTGAAAGGATGAAATTGAAGAAATTCAAGACAAAAAATAAAAGAGACAAGACAAGAAGGTTGATAATGTAGTTCACCCATCTTAGGTTACGTCTCTGGCTCCACTTCCAATGAGGAACTGATCCATTATGAATGCTCAAAATTATTATTACATCCACTTGGTCTCCAACATACACACAAGTATGTCCTTAACTATGCTACAAGACTATGGTCTTCCAACAAAACCATTTTCCACAGAATGGATTCCCAAATCTACCCTAAAAAAACATTATTTCTTTGAAATACACAAAAAACTAGACCATGAAATGAGATGGGTTCGGATCCTTTCAATGCACACACTATTGGCACAATGGCAAAATCACTTGGTTAATAAATAATAGGTCGATGGTTCAAACCTACGACTGTTATGATTTTCTGAGCTATGAAAACATTAAAAGTTAAATAAAATATTATTTTCATGCTATAACAAGAAACATCGTTGGAGTATTGGGTAAGGCATTGTGTTTGTTGGGCAGAGGTCATGGGGTCAAGACTGACCATCCACTTTTGGAAATATATAACAAAATGAATTTTAATATGTTTTGCATTGGTTGGATCCTAATGGTCTGGTGGTGGCGCAGTGGTAAGTCGTTGAACTAGTGTCGAATAGGTTAGGGGTTCGATACATCTACTCGATCCTTCTGCAGTCGATAATACCCTTTTGAGAAAATTAGGTCTGCCATGTGAAAGCCTATAATTGGTCCACGTGGTGGCCACATAACCTACATAGTCAACCAACTTGCCACATCATCCTTCCCCTAAAGCATCTGTATTGTCCAATCAACATGCCATGTCAACATTCATACATCCCAGTCAACATGCCACATCAACATTCATAAATTCATTCAACATGCCACATCAACATTCATACTGCCACGTATCAATCATGTCATCCTTTTTTCCTCTTTGGCCAAAACTTCATAATTCCATAACTTTCTCATACGATATTTGTTTGATCCCATTCGAGTTGAATTGGAAATGTCTCAACAATATATTCTACATGGTGACCATTTCATCAACATTTGAGAACATTAATTTTATCAGTAAAAAGATCCACCCAGATGAATCCTCCCCATTGAGAATATTTTGGACCACCAAAATTTTTTATTCATAAATTAAGTGAGGATACTATCTGCTCTGTCTATTATCTATTCATCATGCTCTGATAGTAAAAATTTTACTCATCAAAATAAGTTTTCCAACAAATATGAAAACTTCCATAACATTGTTGACATAAACAATCATTCTCTTAATTTCACAAACATTTGTATTCACTGTTGCAACTACTAACCATACACAATCAAATAGCAGTAAAAATGAATACATAGTTGCTAATGAAAATGAATTAATAATATTCTTTCTCTTCTTGAAAGGAACATCATTAACCAATGGATCTATTTCACTCTCAACAACGGGTTGTAAGCTTGTATCCTTGGTACTTGCATGCAACATAATCTCATTTTGTAATTCTAGCGAATCTTGAAACACTTTATCATAGTTAATAATTCTATCCCCATTTTTTGGATAACTAAGGATATCATGTCTCAAGGCCCTCAAGTTGCATATATGGAGTGCCGAGAGACTACATGCCTGACAATATCCTTTTGCATAGATGGAAAAACCACTCACCAGTACAGATGGTCACATTTTTGTAGATAACATCCACCACATGAGCTGGCTTCTAGAAGGCAGTGGACCTTGATCCATGAGGTACAGGTCAGTATTATGGTGAGCATCATTTCAATATTTAAGTCATTTGATTATTTTGTATCTTATATTACTTTAGATTTCATGATATATGATTGGACATTTTGCCTATTGCCCTGCTTCACCTTGGTGGTTGATATTGTGCCCTAGTAAGTGGTTTTCCTTGGGGATGGGTTTGCTACTGGGAAATCCCTTAATGAGCCATCATACCATTCTTGACCATACTTACAAATTTCCATCATTATTCCCCCCCATTTCCTTATCTCTTGGGATTTTAGGGTGTATTAACCCAAGAAGGGGTTGTCCCTCATTCTATGGGAAGAAGGGGATGAAGGCCCATAGGGGTTGATGTTGGGTAAAATATAAAATCCTTATATAAACCTTCTATATGCTTCTCCTAGGGATCACCCAAGAAAGCAAGGAAATTCTTATCTTTGAATAAAGGGGACCCACAATATAATAAAGAATGCTTAAATGGTTAGTTGAAGGATAGGAGGTCTCATCATAAGCCGACCTATCACATCCATGAATATCTAATGGTATGAAATTACCATCATTTGGTCACCAAACCAGGGTAATGGCTCGTAATTGCATGACTAAGAGAAAGGGGGTCTCATCATGAGACAACCTTCTCATCCCATTAGGTGTTTTTGGGTGACATTGCCATCACCCAGTCACCACGCCAGGGTAGTGTCCTTCAACCTATCATTATGCTATATTGAAAGAAAATAAAAGAAAGAAATATAAAAGGAAATTGATGGGCTTGGAAAAAGTGCATTGCAGATGATGGTACCACACACCCTCTATAAAGGAATCCATGAATGAGACACTACGACCCCTTATATGTCATGAGACCTATGCCCATTGAGTCTCAACCCCAACCACTTCATCCAATTTACATGTCTTAGAGAGGGATCTCTTGGAAACTGTCCTTGACCTAGGGAAATATCTACCCAATAGGATACCTCATCAACCCTCCCATATTCAAGCTTGACAAGTTGCATAATGTCTTTGAGAAATTAATTGTTTGATATAATGATCTTTGATGAACATTCTTAGGTGGCTTAGTTATTGATTGGATTCACTTATCATGATGTTATGACTTGAGATCCTTGGAG